>UCOM01000248.1:0-101306 GCA_900474385.1 Ormyrus pomaceus
GCTTTGAGAATTAGAATGTGGCCTCTCTTAAAAAAGTAATAGCCGCAAGTACTGAAGCAGTTTAAACTTAATGTGATTAGTTATAGCATGCTCTTTTTTCATACTACGTAAGAGCGCGTTTTTTAAAATAATTTTAGTGTTCTTTGAAGCCAAATTTTCGGTTATCTTCCAGTTGTTTGTAGAATTTAAAATCTTCTATTAATCTTCAGTAGTAAAATTAAGCTTTGCTTTAAAATCGTAAATGTTCCTTGCAGTTTGTCGGGTATTTTGTTCAATAGTCTTCAGTTGCAATATTATTAAGATTTTTGCGCCACCTGTATCGGTGCAACTCATTAAGACAGAGCCCTTGTTTGCGCTTTTTTAGGGGTGTCTTTTTCGCTTTGCACGTGTCTGTACCTATAAAATTAATATCTAAATTTAAATAAGGATATCTAAAACTCCCCGATATTTTAAAATATTACAACAATAAAAAGGGAATATTTATGAAAAAGCGAAACTAAATTTACTTGTTTGTAACTTTTAAACAACTTTAATATAAAATACAATTTAGAAATACATTTGTTATCGATAAAGTTGCCTGATCCTCAAAATAATCTGACAATCTGCAAAGGTGAGCAAACCGGAGCAAACGAACCTCCCAAAGCGGAACCACCGCAGACCACATAGTCGATTCACGCGATAACAATGCAACGTAGCAGCGATAAAAAAAAGTACAGCGGCAAAAAAAAAACAGGCGGGCGCGCGCATGCGCGAATATTATGCAAAGTAATAATGTCGCGGGGTGGACAACGGCCAGTCTGATTTACATAAAACGAACCCCTGGCCGGCGAGTCTCCCTCGGCGCGGCGCGGAGAAAGAAGGATTCGTCACATTGTTGCGTGACTTTTCAATTCGAGCGCTAAGTGCACCGCACATCCTTTCGCCGCGACGAGACATTTAAAAATTAAATAGACGGGCCCGTGCACTTTGTGCTTTCGCTTCTTTTGTCGAACGGGTTTCTTTTGCCATTGTTTCGGCCGCGACTCGGACTTCTTTTTCGGTTTTATGACGTTTGATGCTGTTTTATTTTATTTTGTGTTTTTTTATTTTTTAAGAGAAGGGTTGTGAAAAGAGAGGCTTTTTAAAGATTTTACGCGTTGTCGATAAATTTTGTTTGGGAAGGGCGACTGAAAATACGTTTGTAATAAAACTTTGTGTCTTGGGGAGTATATTAAAATGAAATTTTGTATTTAAGTATTACTTTTACGACTTAACGGTTTTTAAGGAATAAAAATAGGTAAGGAAAATATGCAAATGTCTAAAGTGACACTGAGAGAAGAAATATAGTAAAAATTACAAATAATCTTGTAAAAATTACCATACTGTCTAATTAAGCCGCCACAGATTGTCAAAACCCAAAAAATTACTATACTTTGTAAGAAATTTTACTGTATTGTTTGGTAAATTTTCCTATATATGTAAGAAATTTTAATATACTGTCTGGTAAATTTTCCTATAAAGTATGGTAATTTTTTTTTGTTTTGACAGTCTGTGGTAGCCTTACTAAGCAGTATGGTAATTTTTACTAAACTTTTTTCTCAGTGGATGCAATAATCATACTTTTCTTCATATTTGCATACGATAAATCGCACTTTTTTAATTCCCACTCACACATACGTTATGCAACTCACATCTCAACATGAAGACATCATCCAAAGCACAATAAATTTCCGTATCTTTCAACTCGCTGCGCCGAACGAAACGTTCGCGAAGATTCGGGCCGAGAGTATTAACGACAAAAGCGCACCCTTTTTTTTCTGGCCGATCATTTTTTTCGCTGCACGCCTCATTGAGTATCGGGGGACGAGAAAAGGCGACGGACCAAGAGAGAGAGAGAGAGAAAAGGAGCCTTGAGCCTTCGGAATCAACGGCTTGGAAGCGATCTTGGCCGACTCGACATAATTCCCGCAGAATCTTCCTTCCGAGCTGCGCTCGATAATAAATACTTTGCACCCCTCTGCTCGCCCGTCATCGCGACGTCTTATTTCCTCGTATTTCTTCGCCCCTTGTATCGAGCAGATAATTCTTCCGTATTAGTTGATCACTTTTTTTTTGGGCACGCGTTCTTAAAAATATGTTATTGCAGTTAACAATCGGCGTTTAGTTTTAATTAGAATTTATGACTCAACTAGATTGCAAAATTTTAAAGAAGCGAAATAAATTTTTATTTTTCTACTTGCATCTCACTAAATCGCGGGACTGTAAATTCAGTTGCTTTATCAAACACTCCATCCCGGCGAAGCTGCATTCAATTTACTTTTTAATCAAAATTCCAATCCGACCGGGCGATCATAAAAATTGCGCAATTTGGCTCGCAAGCGTGCACGCACAAGTGCATACTTTTCCCAAAAAGTCTACGCTCGCGACCTCGGTAATAAAAATCAAGCTCTCGCGCGCACCAGCATTATTATGCGCTTTTTCGCATTATCCTCGAGCTCCGTTGCCGCTCCGTTGCAAAAATTTACGGCGTTCTCGCCTTGACCTTCGGGCACAATATTTTCAGTTTTACTGCCGCGGAGCGCGAGCAATTTTCTCGCCCCACAATGGACTTTCCGTTGGCGCCGAGAGACTGCGCCGATCGAAAGGGTTGAGTTTTCAGGGGGCTCGAAGCGAATTTTGTTTACGAGGGACAAGCCCGAGGTACTTTTACGGGTAATAAATGTTGTAAAGAAATGTTTTGTCGTGCTTCAAATCGATACCGAGGGTGTGAACTCTTTGGAGTGTGTTTTCTCGAAGATATGGAGCGGAAATTCTGCTTGATGGCGGCGTTAAAGTGTCAACTTTTGATTTTTACTACCTTCCGATTTATACCTGTTAAAGGATTGTTGCCTACTTCCGCGCGCATCTTTATAGTATATTTCCTGGTCGGAACGAATTTTTTCCACAGCTCAAATACTAAGGCAGTTCTCACGCTTTCGCGTAAGCAAGAGAGACAGAGATTCACCTCAAAACACAGAGATTTCGTGTATAAAAATATACCGTCCTCCACTCGTAACATTAAAATAACAGATTCACCGAAGACTCGCGAGGGTCCATCAATTTCGGCATTCCCGGATTTTCCAAAAGGCACGCGCATCCGCGTCCTATCTCCTGCGTCCCTTCAGAGTCTCATCGGTCCCGGAGGTCGCGCCTTCTCCGCGAAAAAAAAGAGACCACCGACTCCCGGTGCGCGACACTGTTTTCCTAACGAGATGAAAGGCAAATAGAAAACTCACCGCCCCTTGGCCGCCGCGCTTTCCCCCGAGCCGCCGGATTTCCACCGGATGTGACGAGCGAATTTGACAAATCGTCGCATTGGCCTCGGTGTGCCGTGAAAATCAAAGGCGCGAGGGGGGAAGAAGGGTGAGTTTTGTAATTGGAGTTTAGAGTATACGGAGGTGCCGGGTGATTAATTAACGCGCGGGTTTTGCGGTTGGTATAAAAAAGTGTGATGTAAATTTTAAAGCTGATCGTTGGCGCTGGTTTAAATATTTAAATGAGGTAGTAGAAATGCACTTGTTAAATGGAGATATTTATACATAAACTTGTAAAGGTATATTCGTCGCTTCTTATGTCGCCTAAAAACTAAGGTCAAAATGCTCACATGGCGTTTCTGCAGGACAATGCGCTAAGAGCGACTTCTAAAATGTTCGTAAACCCGTTTCGGAAATCTCTCTTAGAAATTGCTTAAATGCAAACTCGTGTAAAAGAGAGCAGAACGCGAGAAAAGAGCGCGGCGTCGCCGAGTAGGTGCAAGTAGGACGAAGGCAATAAAAAAAAAAAGTTCTCTCCACTGAAAATACGTGACGGACGTGGGAACTCGGCTTCGGATTTTGCGAGAGCAAAACCAGCTCGGGGTACGTTCGAAAGCAAGAAAGAAGCGAGAGAGAGAGAGAGAGAGAGAGAGAGAGAGAGAGAGCGGAGAGGGCGAGATTGGCAGATGCACCGAGAATTTCACCTTTAGGTTATATAGACGCGAAATTCCCTTCCTCGCTTTCATTGAATTCGCGGCCGCCGCTTCCTTTTTTATATCGCAAATCGAAACCTGATTTCCAGGCGGCCACTGCTATAGTAGCTTTGTAGGGAAAAAAAGGGACGGTTGCGAGAGCCCGAGTCAAGGCAGAGAGAGAGAGAGAGTGAGAGAGAGAGAGAGAGCGAGCGGGATCCTTGCTTTGTGGCCCCGACGAGCATTAAGCGTACCATTGTTTATGAAAACATTGATGCGCACGCCGTTATTGAGACTTTGGGCCGGCCCGAGTAATTCAATTCGCCCGGATGATTGACGGGGTTATTAGACTTGGTTATGCACTGCACCGCCGCCGGGTAAATGATGGGGATTTTTAAAGCTAAATTATGGCGTTTTCAAATGAAACTGCTTTGTGAAACGCAACGAAACAATGACGTCTCATTTTTCAAGCTTTGCATTCTTACGGAGTAAATGGCATCTTTAGCGAAGCTTTTAAAATTCACATAATAAGGCACAAATTTTAATAATTATTTTATATGCTCTTGAAAACTAACAATATCGACAAGGCACCTTACAAACAAGTAACGCCCTTAAAATCACCAATCAATCAATCAATGATTAAACTCAGCCCGAGCATCAAGCCTCTCTATCAGTCCACCCCAAAAATCCGAAAAATCTCCGAATCTCGGCGCGGACGCAAGACGCTCAACGTTTTTTTCTTCCTTGCCCTCGGCGAGGCACAATGACGAGATCGTTAGCAGCGGCGGCGACTTGACAATGCGAAAACTGGCGCGTCATCGTCACCTCCTTTACCTTCCAGCGACTCGAATCCGAACAATGCGTCACGGGACTTTATATAATTTGGCTGCGCGCGCCGCCGCGCGATCGCAATACACAGCAAGAGAGAGAGAGAGAGAGAGAGAGAGAGACGAGATAATCCGTCAAAGAGGGCGACGAGCCTCTTGCGGTTCTTGCTTTTTCTCGTCGCCCGATGCGGCAATGCTCGCGCTCGGGAGATTCTGTGTACTAACGGGGCGGTATGAAAAGGGGGGTGAAATCTGTTGGATAAACGGATTTTTCGAGGAGGAAACGAGGCCGCCGCTATCGCGAGTTTTGTATGGCCGAGTTGGGATCTGCGATCATTGACTTTGATGCGTCAACTTCCTTTCGATACGATTGTTCACTTGAATTTGTCGAAATATTTTTAACTTCTTTTAAGTTTTATTTACGTTATAATTTTTCTCAATGCATCGCTCGTGCCAACAAAAGATAAAAGAACGAAAACCGCGAATGCAAATGAGCTGCGTACACAACTGCTCCGCGTGCGGCCTCCTCTAACGCGCATTAACATTAAGTATAAATCAACAGCTTACGAATTGCCGTAAATACGTCCTCGATCTTGCATACACAAATTGATTTATCGTTTCGCGCTAGAATATTTACGAGGGATTAGACGCTCGGCCCAAAGGACTCCCGCGAGAGAGGGTGAAAGACCGCATCGAAAAATGCACACACCCCGAGCCGCTCATTGATTTTCCGGCGCGCGCCGATAGATATCAACCGCGCGGTGATCGATGGGCATCGAACTGCTGGCCCAGTTTTTCCTCGGCAGGCGCCCCATGAGCATCGCCGCGGACTGCTGTTTAGCTCCCCGATCAATCGCGCTATTCCGCGTGGCCCGTTTTTGTCCGAGCGTCCACGGCGCTCTCGAGTTTCCCCGCGCGCCCCAATCGATCATCCCGATCGACGCGCCTGTGGCTCTGCGCGCGTGCACGAGGAAGTGGCCGCTGCTGAATTCGTTTCTGGCGTGTTTGCGGCCGGCGGTTTTTCCTGATTTCTGCCGCTTCTATTCGGGCTCGGCTTTTGCCGGGAATAAAATTGAGAAGGATAGAAAAAACGGATTGATTGAGATTTTTTTAGAGAATTTTTTTTATTAATATAAAGCAATGTTGAGTTTTACAAAGACGCGATCTGATTGTTTTGAAATTATGTTTTATTTTGAGTTTGTATAAAAGCAATCGATATTCAAGTGAAAATATTTTTAATAATTTGCATTAAATTTTTCACTTTTTATTTAAGGATTTTTAAGCCAATTAAAAGCGCATAAAAGGCAAAAATCTATCCTGTGAATAATTTTATGATGCTGTGCGAAATTTTGGGTAAGATATTATATAATTATTGCTCTTTGAGTTCAATGACCTATGAACATTTCTACAAATTGGCACAGAATTTTTCACAAATACTTTTTTATATTAGCGCCTCCAGTCAAAGATTTTTAAAAATCGAAAATATACATTAGAAAATATATTTTCGGTGTTTTTTCAAAGTTGACTTTACAGATTCAATTATAAGTTCAATTGTACCAGCGGAATATGGAAAATCTTTCCAGAAATCGCGCGTAAACATCGGAAAGAGCCCCGACTCCCGCAGTGCCAGAAAGCACGTCCATTACTCGAAGTAAAATATACAATACCGCCCTTCTCTTACCCGACAGAAAAAAATCACTATTCTCCCAGAAAAAAAAATGCCAGCTCCACGTTGAATAAGACGAATGCACGCGAACCCTGGGCCAATCTAACACTACCCGGAACTTCAATTCGAGCCACTGAGCATTAACGAGAGCCACATTAGCCGAAAGGAAAGGCAATTAAAAGTGAAAAATCAGAGCGTAAACAGGGCGGCTCGCCCCCGTATAAATCCGGAAGCCTCGACTGCGCGCGCGCGACACTCGAAAAAGGCGCGCATATGCACGCGCGCGCTAAGGATCCGGTGACAAATAGCCTTTCCCGGAAAAAAAAAAGGAGATCGATCTCGGGCGCGCCGACATAAGGCGCGCCCGCAGTTACCCGCGTTACTTCCACTCCCGAGTCGCCGGGGGGATACACATTCATGAATATAAAAGCGCCGACGGAAAAAAAATGAGAGCGCGATTTCCGCGTTCTGTGGCGGCGTTTATTCGGAGGACCGCAGACGGGGAGGAATCGTCGTCGCTGCCTCGGGTAATTGATTTGCGGCGAAGTACAGTGGGTTATTAGGGAGATGTCATTTTAACGGGGACAGAGTCGAGTGTGTTTGTTATGGAAAGTTTGAGGTTTTAAGGAATAAAATTCCGCTGCTTATTTTCATTCAGAGGTATACGAGCACTTTAAACCTTTTATAGAATAAAAAGAAAAAATTCATTTATCGACGCGTGTAAATAACAATTCCAGAAAAGCAGACTCTCCTCGCCCAAACAGCTGTCGTTTCACTAAAAAGCCCCGCATAAGCAATAAATAGAAAAACAGTGCGGTATTAAAAGCGCACCTCACCCTCCTCGCCGAGCGAGCCCGAGCGACAATGATTTTTAAACAACGCGCCACGTGCTGCTGCCGCTGTCGGCCAAAGCACCGTTACGCCAGGCCATTACTCTTTTCCAGCCAGCGCCATATATGTAATTCCCGGCAATCTATCACGGAATCGCGGGGCCCGCTGCTGCACTTGCGCCGCGCGCCGCCACGAAAAAGCCCGGCGGCTTAACGACTTTCTAATAACCCCGGCGGGGGGGCGGTCGTCGATCCGCGAGCCGGGCGCACGCGTCGGTGGCTCATTAGCAACCCTTGCCTTTTCTTTCCGCGAGATATATCGGCGGAGGATTAGAAAATCGGCGCGACTCGTTTAACGAGAGAGACGAGGTGTAAACGACGGGGGGAGCCCGCGCGGTCATTTGCTGGGTAGGTACGACATATGGTACAAAGCGGAGGTGCACGTACGCGCGGCGGTTCCTGCTGCTGCTGCTGCTGCTGCTGCTGTCCGGCGAGGTTTTGCCGAGGTTCCACGGCTTTTTCCCTGTTTTGTGCGTTGGGGTGTAGTGGGCTCTGGTAGCGGCGAACAATGTCGTTAATGCGCTCTTATTTTAAATTCAATATATGAAGCTTTCAAGAATTTCTTATCGAGATGAATTTATATCTATATTCTTGATCTAAAAATCTAACGTTTAGATATTGCGTAAGAAAAGTGGGCAAAAATGCTTTATTATACAGAAAGTCAATTATTATTAATACACATCTCCTGCAGTTCTAGCGAACAGCGAGCTACTATCAATGGTCGTTCCTCCTCGAGAAAACAGAGACACCTTGAAAAATCAAGAGCCGAAAGGAAAACAAAGCGTCTCCGCCAAACCGATCGACTTCGAAACAACAGCAACAGCACGGCGAACCTTCTGTAGCGCATGTAGTAAGCTGCACCGCGCAACAAAAACCCGGCGGGCAGCTCGGCTATATTATTATTGCCCTCCCCCTCGCCTGCAGATCGACCGCATGAATTCGCGTCGCGCGCAAAACCGCACCCGCACGCGAAACAGAGAGAGAGAGAGAGAAAAATCATACGTTATCCTCCGCGAAATGCATAATGCATGCAACGGCCGTAACGTACGCGGAATTTTTACTAGAGAAAATCGAGCTGCTCGCCGATGCGGGACAGCTGCCCGTCGGGGGGGAATGGAAGCTGCGGCGCGCTCGAGGAAAAGCGCAGGTCAGTCAGTCCTTTTTAATGCGGCAGCGACGCCCGCATACGCCAAGTGCAATTAGACTGCGCCCGCTTTCGGGAAATCGTAACGAGAAGGTGATCGCTCGCTTTTTGGAAGCGCTTTTGGAAAGTGACACTCCGGCCGGAGAGAAGGGTTGCTTGTCTGCGAGGCGGTTTTGTGGGGTTCGAGTTGTCGCGGAATTTAGTATTTTCATATATTTTTCCCGTTTGACGTATATATTTGAGAGAAATAGTACGTATCAGATGTAATTGATTTGATATAATTTATAATTTATATAAGAAATAATTTTATTCATTTTCATTCGGTTTAAAATTTATTAGGCGCAGAATAGATTATAAAATTATGCAAAGGAATAAATATTAAAAAGAACCGTTCTTGTTTTGTAAAGCCTTAAAATATTTTAGTTCATTTTTAAAAGCTGTGTACGGATTGGTAGTTTAATGTTAATTATCCACCCTTTCTTTAACCTTTCCAGTGCAAAAAATCAAAATTTCCCCAGAAATCGGCCAACAAGCGGCAACATCTGCTGGGCAGGGTGCAGACCGCGAGTCGCGGGTCGCTCGCAACTCGAAGAGCGCAGTGCGCATTCTAATCTCTCGACGATCGTTCGGCCGATAAAAAAATTCGATCGTTGCCCGTATGTTCTTCGGCACTAAATCGGAAGGTCAAACACCTGTCGCCCGTATCGGCGCAACTCATTAGGGCCGAGCCCTTGTTTGCGTTTTTCGGGGGCGACTTTTCCGTTTTTCCGGCCGCAAGAGATGCTATCGGAGATGAGCGCCGCTGTGAGTAAGCAAAATGCAGGCTGCGTGTAAATGCGGCGCAGTTTGCAAATTGAGGTATTAGGGAAATAACGGGTTAAATTTTCGATCTTTGATGGCTTTATTTATTTTGTAACTGAATTAAGGGGAGCTCATAAGAGATCAATAGTGGATAAGGAAACGAGCTAGTGTATGTGGAAATTTATAAATGAAAACGGCGTTAAATTTGAATAATCGTTGTAGTATTAAAATTTTTTCTAATATAAAGTCCATTCAGCATGTAACTCCTGCGCCGTTTCAAGATGGTTGATGGCGATGGCATCCGCCGCTGTTAAAATCCGCTGCTGTCGTCCAACTTCAAGTTGGCTTAAAAATGCAATGTAAATAAACAGTAAGATCCTATTTTCACCCGAAAGCAGAACGCCCAATCTTGGAGCGTGAAAATTTTATTTCTTAATAGTAAGAAGCCAAACCGTAAATCTCCCCGGCAAGCCGAAAAATTTTATTCACGCGCGATCCGTCCTCCCACCGCAGCCGCTATTTGCTCTCCATATTTTAAGAATTAAAATTATCCACCCTCGCTCTAACCTTTCAGTCCCTCATCACGAGTCTTGAAAGCGTAACGTCTGAAAACATATCGGCCACGACCCACGACAGTCGCAAAGCTCGAATAAGTCAAAAAAATCGGGCCCGAATAAAAGGTCAGTCATTTTTTCGGGCCTCCAGCCATTGAAGGACGGGGACTGGCGTGCGTCTGCGTGCGTGAGTGTGTGTGTGCACAGAAGTCGCTGGAACCGATTCGCTCGCCGCGAAGGAAAATATTTGTCGAGCTGCTGCCGAAGAAAAGACGCGCGCCGGGGAACCTCCGCCGGAGAATCAAAGGAATAAGAGGATATAAAAAAGGAAGCGGACGCTGCACGGTAGTACGGGGAAGGGAGGACTTTTTTTTTTCTCGAGGCGATCGTCTTGAAAGGGAGATTGAAAGACACGCGTCTATCGGCAGGACTCTACGTGTGTGCGTTTGAACGATTGCTTTTGCTGCGAGTAATTTTTATGTAGTTCTTGTAGCTATAAAATCCTGGGCTTTGTTGCTGGGGTTGCAGTGATTGTAAGTTAATGTTAAGGCGATTGAATGCTATACGTGTTTTTAAGGGAAGTATATGTAGGCTGAAAGGAATGGACTAAAGTAAAATAAATATTTATTTGGTTGCTTTTGAATGAGTGGATCATAAAGTAAAAGAGAAATATTTTTTTCTTATTTCGTAAAGGTAAGAATGCGCAATAGTTAAATAATTATAAATAAACATGTACTTTTTAGGATACTACAAAAAATATTTAAATTTTATTAAAAATTAAACTAAGTATTTTTACTTGCACCGGAGAAATCGATACTTGCAAATGAAAAATGATCTAGATTCGAATTGTACAGGGAAGTTGTACGCCTCTCTTAGCTATTTTTTTCACTTACTACAAGCGAATGACAGCTATTTTTTGCTTGTCTACTTGATTTCTGTAGGAAAACTTGAGATTTCGTGTAATTAATCTTCAACTCAAAATCAGTGAAACATTTTCTAGGCATTAAATTTTTCTACATTTTTTGTAAAGAGGCGTGACCCAGTTTTTTAAGACGATCTAATGATCTGGAAGTTGAAAAATGAGTTCGTATCTGACAATATTTTGATGTGAAATCCTTAAAAAAACCGTCAAAATGGCTTTGTATAACGTTCAATTATTAATGACTTTTAATTCAATTTCGATAATTTGTCTTATTCTCAGAAAATTCAATATCGCTTATAACATTCAACGTAAAATCTGCTTTGATTTGGTAAGTATAAGCAAAAATATATTAAAAGATTTATATGACAATAGTTAAAGAAAGCATTGCACCACGACATTATAATTTAAATTCATATATTCTATTAGTGAACATTAATGCTATATTCAATCAAAGGCATGAATCCCTCTATCGAACCACCCAAAAAAGATCAATAAAAATTCAAACCTTACAAACCGCAGCAATTATCATTTTTCAAGCCAGCCTCGCCGTCCAATCACCTCCTGAAAGTAACTCGTAACGACAGATTAATAACCCCGTCAACGTAACAACGCGCAGTATCACATCGCGATCCATCAGTCGGCGCAGAATCGTTAACCCATCCATATCCCAAGTAATCAAATTTACGCTCGGCCATAAATCTATCGCACCGCATCGACATAACGTGTCCCTTTGAGCCAGTACGTCGGAGGCGTGAGCCTCGACCCCTTTCGAGGGGGGTGAATTTTCGGGGCGCGTTACACCATCACGGGATATAAGTGCCCGACTGCGGTTTTGCATCTCGTAATGAAATTTGCTTACGCAAACAGGAGCATTGATGCGCGGAGTTTGCGTTGACCTTTTGGCGCCTGTCGAGTGTGTTTGCGTTGCAGCCTAATTTGATTGTTGACGCGCGTGCCTTTTCGACATGATTGGGTATTACTTTAATTGTGCGACGCTCTTTAGGGGTTTGATATTCGATTTGCGGTATATTGATATTGGTATGAGGGTTGAAAGAAGAATTGGATTTGCTTGAGCTAATGAAAGCGAATTTTATCGGGAGAATGAATATTGAAATGGACGATGAATATGGATACTGTGAGAATCACTGGATTTATGTATTATTAATATGAAGCAATTGAAGGAATATTGAATTTAAATGAATATTTTGTTTTAAGTACTCAAACAAGAATCGTTTAATGAAAAATATTTCGCTCAATTACTTTATTTAAATTGAGCAAGCAATGTATACAAAACTTATATAAACTCGTATTCCGTATAATAAAATCAATCGAATTTTGTTCTACATTTGCTCAAGAGGGCAATGAGCGATCGTCTACCACATAACATAGAAAAGCGCACAATAACCTTTCCCGAAAAAGCAACCGCCTCGTGAGCCCGAAAGAATTCAATCGTCCAGCCCACGAAGCTCATCATATTCATTCCCACAAGCCGGCCGCATTGAGTCGCGCATTACAAATTATCGCCGTTCTATTTCTCACTGTCCACTCGACGGGCTTCCGCGGGCCATGAAAAATCGTCGAGTGCCGAGCCTCCTTGCGACGCGCAGCGGCGAGAGCCGTCGGGGCTGCGGCGCGAAATAGACAATGACCGGCGACGATTTCCATGACAAATGACGTCCACTCGACAATGGGGCGCGAGTCTCGAAAAATGGAGCTTCGTAGAGTACTGCGGGAAGGTGGGCGCGATCGCCCGTCGCTCTTGAAAAATCGACGATTTCGCGTACACATACAAGCGGAGAGGACTCCGCTAAGAAGCAGTTGGCGTTGGGCGCGTCCCACTCATTTTTTTTTTCCTCCGACTGCGGATTTTGCGCGTCTCGCTCGCAAGCGGAAGGTACGGCTGGGTTTCGTTTCGATGTGAAGGGGGATTGTCGATGCTTGTTGGACGTGATTTTGTTTTGGGAGGGAAGAACAACGGACTTTCGGTCAAATTTTATATGTACACAAAATTTTCCGACACTCGAATTTTTGAATTGCTGAAAAAGTGAAGTAAATTATAATGATGAAACTAAGCGTTTTATGTTGATTCAGTAAAATTTTAAAAATTTTAATTCACAAGTTCGTTAGCGCCATCAGAATGTTTTTCAAATTGAGAAGATACCGTCGACATCTACCCCCTAAAGATCAAAATCTCCCGCCTCCTCAGCACCTCGTCAAAAACTTCAACTTGACAACTCTCATCCACACACAGCACCAAGCAGAAATCAGCCCTCGTGCAATAATCGCTGCAAATATTTATTCCTCTCGTCAAAGTCGTCGAAACGTCCGATCTGAAAACCCCGACGTCTCCCTTCCGCGATCTCGATCGCGTCAAAAACGGACACTCCCGGCTCCCCGCCGCGCCGAGAAATTAATCGCCGTGCGGCTTTCAAGAGACTCGCTCTTCCCCAAACCGATCAATGGACCGAAGAAGGCACTGCGACTCGGACAAATCGCCCCTCCTCGGTTTTATAGTCGCGCGCACGTCAATCGTCCTCAAAAATATTCCCCGACGCGAGATATCCCTGTGTACACAGAAACACGCGAGGATTGTCGGTTTCGATGGACTGCGAAGTGTATGCTGCGTTGCTCGCTTTTTTTTTCGGGGCTCGTGTTTTGTCCGCGGCGCGTATAAAAACGGAGGTAATGTATGCTTACGATTTATAAGGCGAGGTGATGGAACGCTGTCATTATTTAGAGATTCAGATTTTTTTGGACGGTTTTTTGAAGGCGCCGCATTAATGGGCGAGTTTTTAGTTTGTTGAGGCTTCTCGGATTTTTTAAGATTGTTTTTTGCAAAAGAAGGGTGTGTCAGTGGCAGCTCGGCGTTTGTTAAAAATGTTGCTACATTAAATTAAGGTTTTTTAGCGGTTTTAGCAGACTGCGCTGTTATTAGGGGTTGCTTTTCGCTGAACGAAGTTGAAAACGAGTATTGATTGATTTTTTTTTTGAGAGAGACATGCAGTTTAATAAAAAAAATGTGTTTTTTTTATACTAGTGGAAAGCATTGTTGAGTTTCCAGAAAACGCGCGCTTTTTTTAAAATCCCTTCTAAGTATTTTTAAAGCCGCATTTAACGTTGCGCAATAATTGCAGAAAATCCATTAGATTTAATCTAAAATCCGTACAACTTTCGCATCCCACTCCAGAGCCTCTCGAGCTATACACATCCTATCCAGTTAACACATCAGAACCCATATCCGCCTGCCTCTCACTCCTCATCCCCGCGGTAATCCAAGCCGTCATCTCCGCGCTCGATCTCTGGAAATGGGATGCGACGCGATCAGTGGCTCGAAACCGATCTGAAGCCTCGCGACAGCTCCCCGCATCCCCCCCCCCCCCCCCCCCCCCGGCTGATTCCAATAAACTGTCGGGGCCCGCTGGTGCAGCATCTGTCAAGAGGGTGCGCGGAGCCCAGATCTGTCGGTATAATTGGGGCCTTTCGGGCCCCTTCATCGCCGCGTAATGGAGCGAGCGCGGGGGTGTCGCCTCGCGATCAATGCCGGCGACTTGAGAAAGGCGGCATTATATACGCGAGCACGGCGGAGGCGACTGCCGGGAGATTAGCGGCGAGCCGCTGCGTTATATAGTGCGGAATGGACGCGTGCCCGGTACAGTCACCAAGAAAATTTGTCGCAAGCTGTAAGCTGCTGAGACGTCGGTTCTGAGATTCATTGCTTTAGCTTGCTGTTGCAAGTTGGAAATTAGACGTTTTATTGGCTCAGGTTTAGGAAGGCCATTTTCATTGAAATTGCATTATCTAACAACATGAAAAATCATTTTACTATGCATAAATAATGAAAACTTTAACTGCGTTATCCTCCATTCAATAACTAAAAAGTCAATACTGATAACGAGTTCTTTCGAAATCTAATTACCAATACTAGATTAGCAACAAATGATATTTGAATTCTTTTTAAGTTCCTGTAGGCAATTTAGCTTTATTTACTGTTCAATTAAATTTTATAAAAAAATCATTTACATAATTGTTTTTCTCTTGAAGACCGGCACTAGTTAAAAAAAAACTTTCCATTTGGAAACCTTTCCAAAACCGAACCCTCGCCAGCGTTTTGATGCCGACTGTATTGCACATTACACAGACAGACTGAGAACAGCAGCCCGACGAAATAATTCTTCGTGTCCTTTTGAAGTAGGAGAAGCAGAGCGAGAGAGAGAAGAAAGGAGCGCCGGACTACAAGGAGCTCTCCCCGAGCCTGACGGCACGCGCGTAATTTTCGAGAAAATTGTCGTCGAGCCGGAAGGTGGCCGCGATTGTTGCCCGGAAAATTATGAGGGCCCTCTTCCCTCGTCGAGAGGAAGAGCTTATTTACGAGAGAGAGAGAGAGCCGATCTTATTTATCGATCTTGACCGATCGAGGAGAAAGTTGCGGAGGAGAGATTTTCCGTAATGTACGGCCGAGGATCTCTTTTCAATTTGCAGTGGACGCGCTCGTTTTCCGGATAAAAAGAGCGGAAGTCGGGGATTTCATCAATCAGCGAGGGTGGAAGTTTTGGAGAAAGTGCTTTGCGAAATTTAATTGTTGGCCGGGAGAAGAGATGCGAGGATGGTTTAAGGAGAAAATAATGTCCCAATTATTCGGAGACGAGGTGATCTATGGATTCAGGACGCTCGTTTTTGATGCTCGAAAGTAGTTGAACTTAGATTTTACTTGAAAAGTCTCAAGACTTTGAACGGAGGATAAACGATTTCTTACATTTACAAAAGGATTCATTTGTCAGTGTCATTAGGCCACGAAAGTTTCTAATAAAGACATTTCGTTGAAAAAATCAAAACATTATACAATTTAGCGAAAAAACCAAATAGAAATATTACAAAAGGGTCAACGTGCAAGCCTATTGATCCTTTCACATATAAAAAAAGCCTCGACGTCCCAAAACTAATCGGCTCTCAAAAAAGCCACTACAAATCGTTTCCGCCTGACTCGCCGCCAAAACCACTCCACACATCCCCCGCACAAAAACCATAATCCCCGCAATCTCATCAAGCCCACATTGCTTCCTAATTCGCCGGCCTTCCGTTCGCGCGTTCCGTCCGAGCGGCCGTGTAACATCTCCCCCTCCACGGGGCGAGAGCCTCCGAAGGATCAGCGGCTGCATCTTGCGCCGCTCGATCATCGTAAGTTAGGCGCCGCGGCGACAAAATCTGACCGCCCGCCGCGGGGCAGATGACGCGCTCTCCTCGAGAGCGGGGAAGAAAAGTCGTGTCGCCGCGTCGGGCGGACAATTTTTCGACGGTAACCGCAAGAGGTCGAGGCCTTTTGAAGAAAAAAAAAAGCGAGACGTAAGACCGATCGCGCGCCGCTTTTTTCGGCTTGACTGACAGCGCCCTGCTCTCAATGGAATGACCGAGTGGAGGCGACTGAAAAGGAGAGGGCGGCACGTGCCTGCGGTCTGCGCGTATTGTCATTTACGGCCCGAGGCGGAGGAGGACTGTGTTTTTTCTCGAGCCAGTCGAGAGGAGATGAATGGAGATTTGCGGAGAAATCATAAGGATCGCGAGACTGCTTTGTGGCGCGGAGGCCAATTTTTTGGGGGGGGAGAGGGGTGGAGTTGCTAGGCGTAAGGTAGTAAATTATTAGGGACTGCTGAGCTTTAATTCAATACCTAAATTACTTGAATTTTGCAAGTAGCTTAATTTATTATACTTTTGTAATAAATTTATCTTTGGATTATCTTAATTAAAATTACCTTGCGCTTGAGAGACCATAAAATACATTTCTCTGAAATATTATTCATAAAGGGCTCTCCAATAAAGATTATTATCAACGTACAATACGTAAATTATAATTCTGAAATAGTACAGTAATATACCAGAGAGTTTAATTACACACAAATCTCATGTATGCATAATTTTATACAGTCATTAATTATAATTTACAATTATGCAATTTCAATAATAATAATTACAACGCTTTAATTCAATTTCAATAGCGCGAATTTTCTGGGTTTAAATTCGAATTCAATTATTTCAAAAACCAATTAAGAATTAAGTAAGCTTCAAAACTAAAAAATAAAGAAAAAAAAACTGAAAAACAAAACTCGTAATCCAAAAAGAGCATCACCCCCTAAAAAAGCATCCCGCCAAAAGAAGCTCCGAATCAGATGAGCTATCATGCAGGGCCAACAGCCGGCCGTAATGAGACACTTTATCCTTCATTTCCATTATCCCCCCGGTGCAGTTTAAAAAGGCCCCGCGCGCTGCCCCCCCCCCCTCCCCCCCGCGGCCCGCGCATTGTTATCGAGGGTGCGCCCGCGTAGTCTCGATTACACAATGCCCGGTTAATCAGATGCTAATTCCGGCCGCGGGAGAGCTAATAAGTTGCGCGGATAGAGAGAGAGAGAGAGAGAGAGAGCTTAAGACGAATTTACCGCGGGGCCCCTAAGCCGCGATTTATTGCCCATCAGTTGAGATATCATGACGAGCGCGGGGGGGATTAAAAACTGATGGCGACGGCGATGGTTATGAGCGGATTTGCCGGCATTGTTCGGGTATGTTTGCAAACTCTCCTGCAGCAGGCGTTTTCCATACGATTGCCCGGGAGATGGTTACTGCGGCCGGGTTTATTATGTTATCGTTACATGTTTATGGCTTTATTGGAAGGGCAGTTTTCATTCGGGCTGTAAAGCCGAGCTTATATAATAGTTATTGTTTTCGCGTTACGAGCTGGGAAGTAAACTTGGCGCAATAAGGACAGCCTCTTAACAGTGCAGTGGTTTTTAGAGAGATGTTTGAGTTTCATTTACAGACTATACACCCACTAAACAATAATAAATTCCTCAAACAGATGAGCTCAATTTGAAAGTGAAAATGTTTAACGTCCTCGATCGGTAAGCAGCTTTTTATAGCCACGAATTAGCTACAGTCACGCTCGCAAAGGCCGAATTCGTATCTCGAAAATCAGCGAAAATCACGCGCCATCGCTTCTGGACAAAAAAGCGTATCACCCTCTTCCAAATCTCGGGCGGGGTACTCCAAACCGCACGCAGCTCTAATCAAATCGCGAAAGAAAAAAAAACGCTCCAAAAAGAGCCCCCGAGAATATTCATTCGACAATGACACCCCAGCCGGGCGCGTCAAATCTCCGGCCGCTCATCGTCCGGCGTTGAAAAAATCATTAAATTAGCTCATCCCCCCGTGTCGTTTCGGCACTCCGAGCCCCCGGGGAGTAAATCACGAGAGAGATCGCGAGTCCCCGGGGGTGAAGAGAGAGAAAGGCCCCGGGCACCCACTCCTCCACGCTCGTTCACTGCCCGATCACCCTCGGACCTGCGACTCACGGCTGGAGTGTGTGGAGGATTCCGAGCGTGGTTGAAGGATCTAGCGAGGTGTTCATGCCTTTGGAGGATTCATAAACGGGTGGTAATGGCGTTGGCGCGCAAATTTACAGTCTGCTAATGAAGGAACGATAATAGTTTAGACGAGGGCTTTCTAACAGGTTTGTTGGTTTGAAATTGCTAATTTTGAGAGGTGGAAGTGACAGTAGATGTGGAAAACTATATTTATAATGCAAAACAATAGACAAGAGAAGAACTTCGCTAGATATTTCCATGGTAGTTGTGTTACATGAGTAATGTTTAAAATGCCGTTGCAGTTATTACATAATATTATCTTTTATTTTTGAATTACACGTTGTTCTTAGAAATGAGAAACAGAAGCTCACTTCCACTACACTAATTTTCAAACGTTACTCTTAAACTGGCGAGTAAATATATGCGTAAAATATTGATTTTTTTAGAACTATTTAAATTAGGGGTAGACAGTGCTCGCATACGATTTGGTCGGTTCAGCGGCCGGTTCCAAGTTTAAGTAACTATTCACGCTATTTACTCTGTAGACGCCTATTCATAAAACTTTCAGCCTTCAAAAAAAACTTGTATAATATTTTAATGAAAAAATATTCAACAATCATCCGCAAAAATTTGCTCAGGTGTCAATCTCGAGCCCACGCCGAACTCGAAGCCGGGACTCGCGAATCGCGACTCGGCCTTAAACTCCGAAAATCGTTTCCAATTTCGCAAAAACGCTCGGGCCGAGCGGGCTGCACCACTCGGCGTATATATAGGGGGAGGGTAGCGAAAAAGACAAAATTACAGGGTGAAAAGGAGCGAGGGAGAGCGCCGCTCGGTCGCACGCACACAGGCACACCGAAGAGGAGCGGGGTGGGGGAGAGCAAAGGTGCTCGCACCTCGCGACGGGGTGGGGAGCGTATGTGGAAACAGCGGCAGCGGGCCAGAAACGCTCGCCGAGGCTACATAAGGCCCCCAGCTCCGCCCCACCGCGCCAGTCGGGAGCCAGCCGTTCGGGTGTCAGCACACGCGTACCACTCGACGATGCGCGCGGATCTCCGTGAACTCAGTGTCCAGCAGCAGCACAGTGTCGTCGTCGTCGCCTAGCTTTACCTGTTCTCCGCGAAAGAGCAAGAAACAAAAAAAAAAACAAAATAAACGTGTGCGCGAGTGTCCGAGCAACGACGACAACCCTGCACCGGAGGAGGAACTTGCCACGAGGAGAGCAGTGCCGCCCCAGCCAGTGAGTGTCTCTTGCCGAGTTTCTTTAGCCGGGGAAGGGAGGCGAGAGCTGCTTTTTTTCTGGAGCCGTTATGTGGGGCAGGATCCTCCTCGCAAAAGTCGCCGGCGAGCCGCTCGTTTTCGCGGAGGATTCCGGCCGGCCCCCGGGGGAACCGGTTTTTTTCTCGGAGCCCCGATCGCCGCGCGCTCTTTTACTCTTTTCTAGTCTCTCCGCCGCCTAGTCTGGTTATCGGGCCGAGTCGAATTTCGCAAGAGGCCCCGAGGAGGAAGATAGGATCGCCGTTACGGGTTTCGAGGTAGTCCCTAATCGGTTGCTTCGCGGGCTTAGAAACAGATATAGAGGAGGGATAAGTTTGAATCTGAGAACGGTTGTGCCGAGTGCTCGTTGTGTTATGGTAAAGTTTTTTAAAGTTTTTGCTTTTTCTCAAGTTAATTAGTCGGGTTTTTCGAAGTTTGTTTAATACATTGCAAAACTGAAGAACATTGTCAAGTGACGTATAAAATAAATTTTCTGTAATTTTGGAAATGGAATATTATGAAATACCTGTTGTAGATCAAAAATTATTTTAAATGCATTATTAATAAATAAATAAATAAAAGTTAGTAAAGTTTATTCAATTTGCAATTGTTTTAATTAGAGATTCTATAAATTTTTAATGAACTTTAACGCTCAAAAATTTGAATAAAACCGTAAATTATATAACAGGTATTCCGTTCCTCGTTCGTCAGCCGCGCATTGAAATCGCGCGGAGCTCTAATTAAAATGCACCTCACAATCTCTTTACCCACACATCTCTCGGCGCGTCGAAACAATGACGCCGCTCTCGAAATGCGCTCGAGCTCTCCTCTCTTTTATTTCGCGGCTAATCCAGTGAAACTCGGTCCCTCCGAGCTCCTGCGATTAGCGTTTGTTGTTTCTTGCGTTTTAATTACGCAGAGATGCCGGTGGAGGAATCTCGCGGGGCGTACGCGCCTTACGAGTCGGATTTCCAGGGCGCCGAGGCTTCCCGGCTCGGCGCTGCGTGACACAGTTTCTAAATTTAGGCTATTTCAGTGCTTGATCTTCAATGGAGTTTTAAAAACAATATGGTTATTGCGCCTTCTTTCCCAATTTTCATTCTTAAGAGTTTAATTAATGGAAGTGGAACTTTGAAAAAACGTTCATTAGAGAAGTGAGAAAATTTAATAAGTTTAATGAAATGAACTAATTAAGCAGATTTGTACATTTACTTTTGATAAAAATCATTTCGCAAAACTACTTTAATCCCTTCGGTAGAATTTCAAACTCTAACAGAGTCCAAATAGGTTTCCCTCATCGAGCCCGAAAGCGATCCTTATTACCCCATTCTTTCTTCATTAACCAATTACACTCCCGAGCCAGCAAGTCACTCAAGCATCCACCGAAAAAAAAAAAACCTTTAGCCGCTACTTCTCCCAGCTGCGAGCAGCCAGCTCCGACAATTACATGCAAGTTTGCGAAGGGGTTCAGGGACTCGCGAGGGGTCGCCCGCTCGAAATATATATCGGCGCGTGTGCAATGCAGCCGAATATCAATTAGCCCCGAGCTCGCATTTACAAGTCCGCGACGAATTTTCCCGGCCGCGCGCGGGCTTTTCCGAGGCCGCGCGCAGCCACGTGCGGCGCGCGGGATCTACATGCAAATCATCGTCGGGGCAAGAGAGAGAGAGAGAGAGATATTGAATAATTGATGCGCCGCCGGAGGGAGCCTTTTTTCCGCGCGGTTTTCACGCCTCGTAATTCGACCCGCGGGACTTGGAGCTTGATGGAAAACCGGGTTGGAGTTGTTTTCCTTTTTTTTTTCTAACTGCCGGAGCGTTTATTGAGTTGTGAGCGAGTAAATGTTTGTCTTGATTGATGGAGCCGCGCTAAAAAAGTATTTTTTACATAACCAAAGTGCCGAGAACGAGATAAACGGCAAAACAAACAGTTCACGAGGCTGAAGAAAAAAATTACTTAGGCAAATGAAATTTAACGTAACCACGCGCATGATAAATTCGCGTTTGAAAGTGTCGAGGTCGCGCATAAAGAGGCGAAGGAACGAGCGGAAAAAAAGCGCGAACGGGGAGATAAAGCGGGCCCGGAGCAGTAGACAAACGAGAAGTGTCCTTTGCGAGTGGCTCTCCTCCCCTTTCCCGGCAGGAAAAACTCTTTCGACAACTTAGAGAGAAACATTTTCTTAAGAGCTCGCGAGAGGGGGCTTATCGCGAGAGCGCGCGCCTCGCTTTTAAGTGGGCTCAATTTTTTGCTCCTCCGCGCGTCTGCGTTTGCTCTCTCCCCCGTCGTTCTGTCGAATTAATTAGACAGTCGTGCTCGCGCTCCTTCCTCTTCTAGGGAATCCATTAGAAAATGACGACGCGGCATATCCGCATCCGCATTCATTAATCTGCAGCGATCGCGCGAAAAGTGCGCGCGACAATGGAGAGCGGACAATGGAAAAAGAGCGCAGCTCTCGAGGCAAGACCTTATGGCCACTTGTGTGTACACGCGAGGAAATCGAGCGCCAAATGCCGCGGCAATTACAGCCTCGGAAACGAGAAACAAAACGAACGAATCCCGCGCGAGTAATCGATACGCACAGCAAACCCTTCAATCGTCGATCGACCGAGAAAGCGAACCCTTTACCGGAGAGAGAAAGGTCGGTGGTGATAAGCTCGCGAGTCTGCCCTCTTACCCCCTTTCGACGCTCGGGCTATTGAACGCTTTGATTTTCGAACTCTCCGATATACTTTTCCGAGAAGTGCCTCGGGCTTTTTGTAATTTTTGTCAGTTACTTTTTTACGATGCTACGTGGGAAATTGTTTATTTTCTTGTGATTCGCTAATTGTTTATTTAGAATTAGATAAAAATTATACGCTCATTTACTGCGGAAGAAATACACAAAAATTGGTTTTAAAAAGCATATATTAAAACCAATTATCATCAATTCAACGTGTTAACAATTATTACTTATTTTTATCGTTCAATTAAAAAAATGATAGAACAAAAAAAAAGGTGAACCTCGAAACTTAAAAAATCAATACTCGCAACGTTCTCCCACTGCAATAAATAGCTTATACCAATAAAAGTATAAAACTTATCGATTTTCCATCCTGTCCTACGCATCGCTCACCCGTCAATAAAGGTCTCCGGCGTAAATACCCATTACGATCCGGTCTCGGAGCCGATTAAAACTCGGCGACCGACTTTTCCCGGCGCGATCAGCCTCCGCGCACAATGCGCCGGCAGTAAGTTAACCCACAAAAGGTTAGGAGTCGACTTTTCCGAGCCGCCGATAAATCTCTCTCTCTCTCTCTCTCACACGGGGGAGTTTTCGAAAATACAGAGCGAAAGGGGGCAAGTCTCTATGTACGAGCGGCACACGTGCTGCGCTGCGCGCGGGGAAAATCCGAGTACAGGCCGATCGAAAATTTAAGGGAGGTGGTTGAACCGCTCGGGGATTGAGAGATGAAGTGTTGGCTTTTTTCGAGGGTTGTTTTACAGATCCGATAAAGTGAGAAATTGTTTTCGACGCGCGGGACGTGAAATCTTTTTTACGAAAATTCGTTTATCGATTTTTGGGTTTTTCATTTATAAAAAGCGCGAATGTTACACTTTCTTAATCCAAACGGGCAACAAATTATTTTGCACAGCTTGAAAGCAAAAATTTATTACTTCCACAAAAGAAAACCATCAAGTTTTTAAGCTCCGCGGCCACTCGCAAAAACTCGGCAGAAACATTTAAAGTACAAAAGAATGCACTCCGGCGCGCGAAGCCCGGCAAAAACAAAACCTCTTAAAAAGTTCATTCCTCAGTACTCTCGAGCTCTCGGCGTATATATACCAGCGCTGCGCGCAGCGATCCACCTTACAAACTCAATCTCTCCCGGGATTTTCGGCCGGCGGCGCAGGATCCGCTCGCGACACGCGCAGGGGATAAAAAGGGGTTAGGCGGCGTCGGGAAAAAGTCGCGTGATTTGTAGTTTTCCCGCGACGCCGCGCCGTCGAGTCTCTCTCCCTCCCTCGAAAAAAAAAGGGGCAAAACAGCGGCACGCGCTCGGCGGCATTGTTTTTTCAAAGAGCGTCGATGGCTCGTCTCTCGGCTCGATCTCGGCCAGCTGCACACTTTTGTAATCGATGCCGCGCTCTTTGCGGCTTATCTGCGCGCGCGGTGTTCACTTGCGCGTAAAAACTGTTTAATTGCTTTGTCGCTTTGTTTTAGTACAATGCTGGGTAAATGATTGTCGGCGTGCAGGATAAAGGGAGAAGCTTTACGAAGATATCAATGCTTGTATCGATCTGATCCTCTTGCGAAAGGAGTCGATTGTTTTGAAAGTCAATGCGGCTCGTTTTTTAATTAAGGAAATCGAGCTGCATCTGTTCGAATTGCAATAGTTTCAATGTTCCAAACAAAAGGATTAAAATACTCCTGTTTTATACTTCAATAAACATTAAATTCAACGTTTAAAATTAACTCTACAAGATGAAAAATTGTAAAGATTTTTTTAACTAGATTATTACCAGGCTCATTATCGCTCTGAAACAGCGGATCCGCCTCGGAGTCGAAGCTCCTCGAGCCCGGTTCGCTTCTCGATCCTGCGGCATAATAATTGCTAATTAAAGGATCTCAGCGGCGCGTCAAGTGCCCTCGAAACCCGAGCAGACCTCCCTCGGCATATCGATTTCCTCTTCTCGCCGCAAAAATCCCTTCCTCAGCGCGATAAGCCCCTCGGATCGGGGCCAGTGTCATGCCCGCGGAGCAAACCGAAAAACGTCTCGCTCTTAGCCCCGGTTATACACATCTGTCCGCGGTGCTCTCGCAACCGTTCCCGGTATATAAAGAAGAAAGCCGGAGGGAGAGAGAGAGAGAGAGAGAGAGAGAGGAACCCCGTAGCGATCGTCTTCTTCGCGAGAGACTCTTTTTACCCTCGTTTTGCCCCCGACGACGGGGCCGCATTGTCGGGGCTCCGAAATCGCGCGTGCGAAACGAGTATGAATATGCACCGAGTCGTTCAACCCTCAGAGCTTTCCCTGGGAACGAAGAGCGAGAGAGAGCGAGAGAGAGAGAGAGAGAGAGAGGTCGAGTGCAGGTGTGCTCTAAATAGCGCCTCCGAGGCGCTTGGGCCGCTTTGTCTTTTCGGGCTTCGCGAACGATTGAACTTCAATTAGGCGATCGAGCAAGTGCCGCCGGAATTGCGCCGCCCCGCGGGAGAGATAGTGGTTAGAGGCACACGTCGATAATGCTAATGGCCGCCGCTGAGTTTAACGAGCTCGATTCTTGGCCGGCTAGCCTTGGGTGGTACTGGGCTTTTTCATCTAATTGCGTAATTACCTTCGGCTCGCCGTCGTTATTGTGGAGACGGGGAACGAATTTCAGAGGCATTGTTAATCCAATTGCTTCATTCAAAAGTTTAAATTACAGTCTCTTGCAATAAAGTTAATTAATCAAAGAAGAAAACAAGCATCAAATGACATACTTGATATTCTCGCGAAAACAACTCAATCGCATTTTTCTTCGAGCAACTTTCCTACGCAACAGCCCCGAGCACGTGGTGATGCCGTATTCCAGCCTCCGTCCTTCTCGGTTCAGAAATTCGAGCCCCGAAAAATTCGATTTTCGGCACCTGGGCAGAGCCCGCGACACGACAATGGGCCGCACGGGGGCCGCCGACAATAAAAAACATTTTTCTTCGTCTTTTTTTTTTAATATAAACGCGCGCGCGCGCGCACTCGTCTCCGCGGCCGTTTCTTTTGACTCGCAGACTTCTTTTCTTGGGCTGAATTGTAAGAGCGTGACTCGGCCCTTTTGTTTCTCCTCGAGGACTCAATCGGCCGGGGAGGGCATTTAAATGCTCGCTTGTTTCTAACATTGACGAATTTCGGGCAAACGGAGGGTTGCAGTCGTTATGCTCGCGCTGCTTCCTGTAAACAGGACGGCGAAATCCTTTTTTTTAGATTACTCGATGGCTCGAGCGGTTGCGCAATTTTAAGTAGAAAATCATTTCCAATTCAGATTTAGGGTGTTGTACATCAAGTCTCGTTTGTCGAAACACACACCTCTTTACGAGCGAACGACAACAGGTATTGCCCGACAGCAATTACCTCATCCCCCATAAATTATGCCAGCTTACACTCCATAAACTCTCTCGGATATAGTTTCTCCGAAAAACTCAAGCCCCGCAATAAAAGCATATATATACTATACATGTAACCTCCTCGCGAATCCGGCGCGTTTACGATCTCGATCCACCGCAGCAACACACACATCTCCTTGCTTTTTACGCGGCGCACTCTCACCCCATCTTTCTCTCGCACCTCTACAAAAGTGTGCTGCTGCTGGCTGCTGCGCCCTTGCCAAAAAGTCCCTCGACTCGACGGCGGCGCACAATGCGCGCCTTACGTCGGTTACTCGCTCGGGCTCTCTCCCTCCTTGCGGGGCCCGAAAAATGGCCGCCCGATCCGGTGTAAATCAGGGCCCGAAGGCTCTTACGTAGGAGGGAGAGCCCGACGACAGCTCTCAATGGGTCCATTTTTTTCGGGCCGCTCGCCTCTCGCCAATTCTTCCCCGGGCCCGACCTTTTTCTACCGAGCGGCCTGTGTTTGCGCGAGATCTCGGGCAGAGCGAGAGAGAGAGAGAGAGAGACTTCACCTGCCCTCGCCCTCCCCCAACGAAACCCCCTCGAAAATTAAGGATTCGATATGCGAGCCGCGCTGAAAAGTTCGAGCGGTGACTGACGCCTTGACTGACGCGCGCTTTTGCGTAGAGCCGCTTGTCGAGCGAGTCGAGAGAGGCTGGCTTTTGCCGTTTTGAGGAACTGTTGATCAAGCTAAGAATTCGTTAGCAGACGGATCATATTATTCATAGACTTGTTTTATACAAGTTGAAAAAAAAGTTGATATTCTATTTTTTTTTATCGACGATCGTCCTCTTTGGAATTTATAAATCTATCCATCTACATCAATTTCAACATATATCAAGCACACCCTCAAAAGAGCAAGACTCTCGTGAATAACTCCGGCGGACAATCGTCATAACCGTCTGAAGCATATTCCGAGAAAAAAAAGAAGTATCGCGCCTCGAGCACATGTACCCCTACGAGCTCTCATTCGCAAGGCTCGGGTCGATAGCCATCTCGCTTCTTTCTTCAGTCGAAGCACACCTTCGTGACTTTCTTGACTGCGTATATATATATATATATCTTATCGCCATCTGCACCTTCTCTCCTTCGATTGTCGCGGCGGCGCCTCGACGTCCCCTTATCTGCATCTCCTTATTTTCCCTTCGCCCCTTCGTCGGATAATTGCGCAGACGTCAACGCTGCGGATTCGTCGAGCGACGTTCGCTCTTGTGGGAACGCCGAGGAAGCAAGAGACAAAAGAGAGAAGGAAGTCAGAGAGCTGAGAAAAAGAGCTTCCGCCCCTTCGTAATTATATATATAATCTTGGGGCCGGCGTTCCCCCCCTTTAATCTTGAAAACCACCCGCTTAAATTCTCCCGAAGGCTAAACTTCCACCCTAATATGCGGATGTGTGCTCTGCCCAACTGGATTTTCCACGGGTACTGGATTTGCTATTGTCAGCTGTTTCATCTAAGTTGTAATACAAACCAGAAAAGATTAGGGTGTACATTTTGATTTTCTTTTGGTACACAAACAAGAAATGAAAAATGCTCCATTTTTGTAGAATTGTACAGATTGAAAATGGCGATGAAATTTCTACATTAAAAATAAAAAAAGGAATTATAAATGTCTACCGCATCAATTGGAAGACAACAATTAAATTTTTTACCGCACTGTAATTCAATTAATTGAAGCTCCCGCAAAAAAAAGGGCATTTTCAAAGCTCGCTAGAAACGTTCACTAAAAAATCCAAACAGAACATTAACTTGAAAAAGAAGGCAGAAAAAAAGTAAAGTAACCAAACCGCTAGACAAACGCAAAAAGCAGCAGCCGGTCCTGTAATAAAGCCATCGTCCCGTATAAGAACGAGCGCAACACGCGTAATCCTCGCGCGTCGTCACTCCTTGCGGCAGTCCTCAAGGCAAAGGGGGGCGCAGATTGCGCCGATCCATCAGGTAGTAGGCACGAACACGCCAGGAGAGAGAGAGAGAGAAAGACGGATAGAGAGAGATAATGCCGTCGACCTTGAACCAGAGGCAGGCATGCGGGCCCTTTTTCACGATCGCTCCCGTTAAGAAGGGGGTTCCCCGGCCGTGACTCGCGCCACTACTTGCCGGGGCGGGTCGTGTCTTCGAGGAGCTCATCGGGAATTGAAAGAGTCGCCGGTATTTTTAACCCCGGGGCTGATCGATCGCGCTTTTTTGCGAGGAGAGCCGAATTATTGAGAGAGGCTTTTTGGGTACTTGGGTGGATGGGATGAATTTATTAATGGCTGGGAAACATTGTTTTTGCCGGGGATTTAAAAAGGAGCGAGTGAATAATGCGACGTGCTTGTTTTCTTTCGGGCGAGTTTATTTAGAGAGAGGTTGCTTTTATTACGTTTTCTATTGCCCTCCGAATAAATGCATTCGTTCTCAAGTAATTACCTAATTTAAATGTATCGTTGCGCGTCTGTAGCCACTCGAAAGCTACATAAAAATCCGTAAAGTACACCCAGTAATTCATGCGATTAATGGAACCTCGATATTGCCCTTCCCCAAAAACTCCCATTTCCAATAAAGATTTACACCGTCGCGAATCCGCGCTTACACAATATCCATTCCCTCAACCCGTCAGCGCCCAAACAAGCAATAACACTCGAGTTTCCCAAGTACCTCGCGACGAGAAAAAAAAAACCTGAATTATATTCGTCACGGCGAATCTAAAAAGAGTGCGCCTCGCAAAAAAAGGGGTCGGGGCCTTCGCCGCCGGGCCGGAACTTCACACGGCAGCGCAGCGCGCGCGGCCCATAAATCCTGCGGATTAGCTCGCTCGCCTCGGGAAAGCGAAAATCAGCTTTCCCGTAAGCGTTACAAATGAGGTCCGGTGCGTTATATTTGCTCGCCTCATCGACAAAGGCTCTCGGATCCGAGAGCTCTTCTAAGGAAGAGAGCGAGAGAGAGAGAGAGAGAGAGTCGGGCCAACCGTCGCCGATCTATTTTATTCGCGCTCCCATTCTTCCCGACAATGGCTTAGCTCTTTGTCGCGAATCGCGAGAGCGCACGTGGGGCTCTTCCTTCCTTCCTTCCTTCTGTCCTTTATCTCGCTGTGTTTTAGGGAGCGAATATCTGGAGCACGAGGGTTTTCGTTGCCGAAGGTCGGGAGAGAGAGAGCTGCCTCTCTCTGTCTCTTTTTTTATAAGGGCCGAATGTTCCACGGTTTATGGAAATTGTATGGGACGGGACGCCGGCGTTATTTATGGGAGAGGCTCTTTCAATTAAACGTTATTGGTCATCTTTCGAGGCCGCTCTGCGGTTTCGCTGTTTACGGGGATGTTGAAGAGAGGAGTCGGACGTTTATTGCGAGAGGATCCTTTTTGGGGGAGAACTCGTTTTTATTGTTCGCGGGGCCTCTGCCATTGCGATTAAACGATTGTTGTAATGTAATCTTTTGATTCTGCATCGGGATTCATATTTCTTAAGGCTCATTCATACGCGACATAAAGGAGCGTAACTAATACTCTGAATAAATTAAGCGTTTTCGACCAATGGCCTTTTATTTCGAGTCAACATATTCTGCTTTGCATAAGTGACAGTTTAGCATCCCACTTAGGAGCATTTTATTTACAAAATCATAACGTTAATAATACATTCACAACCTGGCGTAACCTCAATTACCAAAAGTACCATCAACGCTTTAATAGAAAAACATTTTACAGCCTCCAAGCTGTGCAAGCAGCCCCACTTATTACCAACCGAAAGCAGAACAAAATCATCCTCGGCGAAACCCGATCCCCGAACAATTACCAAGAATTCGACTCCCAACTAATGACATTCCGAGCGAGCTCCGAATCCGCAGCAGCAGCAGCCCTCGAAAAAGTATCTCTCCTTCCCAGCTACAAGCCATCCCTCTCTTTATCGTTAATCAACCTCGAGTTGTTCCGCGTGTCTCTGACCTTGCCGCCGTGCATCCCTCTCTCTCCGGAGTACAGCCATTCGAAAAAAAGGGAGCCGGCAGCAACGGTCGTTCCCATTTTCCTCGCTCGCTCTTCTTCCTCTTTCTCCATCCCCTCTATTATACCTGGGAAGACACTCGGCGCACAATGCGATCGCCGATGATAATTACAATACGCGGCAGCTATTTTGTATAAAAAGCCAAAGGGGGCCAAAGGGTTGCGCTCTCTCTCTCTCTCTGTGCGAAAAATCGGCTCGTAAAACTGGCGGCCGTTGCCGGCGTCGGGGCTCGATTTGTTTTGACCTTCTTTCCGATAGCGTGTAATGCGTTCGAGTCGTAAAAATTTAGTCACGCGGTTCCGTGGCGCGCGATTTAATGAAGGGAAAGGATTCCGCGCCGAGTTTTACGACGCGCGACGCCGCCGCTGTGCTCTCGCCTTTTGTGGTTGGTACACGAAACCAGGGAGAGATTTATGCGGGCAACCTCTCTCTCGCAACACCTGCGCGCGCCGCGCTCGAGTTTTCTTTCCTCGTTAACGAGGGAGGAAAGTTCAAGAAAAGCCTAAATTACGTTTTAAACTTGGGGTACGTCGCCTTTTGTTCCACCTCATAATTGCGGCTCGAATCGGCCATTCTCCCTTCTAAATAGAGTCTTGACTTAACAGGATTTCAGTTAAAGACACAATATAATTTCGGGTATAATTCTAGAGAGGCCGCGCCGCTCGAATTTATTTACCCGTTTTCGTGAGCATTCCATTGGCCAAATTCTCTCCTCTCTCTCTCTCTCTCTACACGCTCGAGACTCGTCTGGCGTTTACGCTTAGCTATTGTTTTGCGTCGGCCTCATTGTTCGCCTCATAATGGGGCCTCCTCTTTTGGGCGAAAAAAAAAGTCTCGCACTCCCGATCGCAACGGATGTACCCCGCAGGCGTGAAATTTCGGGCCGACTTTTTTTTTTCAAAACTAGCACTCTCGAGTGCACGAAAGGGTGTTTGCGAGTTGTGCCGCGCGAGCTTTTTTTTTCCTAGGCGAATTGTCGCGGAGTGAGTCGGAAAATTCGATTATTCTTCGTTGTTACCCTTCCGCTGGGCTGTTTCTTTCAAAGGCGGAATGGGATGAGCGTGAATGTGTAGAAAAAGGCGGAAAATAATGAACCGCCGAGGCGGCCAGGTAAATGCGGGGAGAAGTGTTAATGGTTTGCGGTGGAATACGATTTGTCATCCTTTAAAGAGGTACTTTTTTGTCGGGCTCGTGTAAAAAGTCGCTTCTCATCTACGGTAAAAAATAATCGCACGAGAAAGGCTGAAATACAATTTGTAAAATAAAATATTGGACAGACTCCTTCATTTTGTAGAAACAACTGGTTCAACGAAACCATTTGTCCAGCAAGTGCACCTTAAATTATTAACATGAACGCTCTCCTCCGCAAAACCCGACTCGAGGCGGCCACCGCAGCCTCTCCAAACAAATTACGGGCTGCCATCGAAAGCCACACCGCTAATTCGGCCCCCTCGAACGCAGCGGCGGCAGTAGCAACAACAACCCCATCTCCTATCGTCGATCTCGACTGTTCACTTGGCTCCGATATCGCCGGGCTGGACCGAGAGCGCGCACATATGCGCGCGGAGAGCCCTTTTCTCGCGTGCAGATCTCGGCGGGCCGATAAGGAACGAAAGCGGGGTGCAGCGGCCGCTCGAGTGTGCGTGCCCGCGCGAAAGACACCCTCTTGCGGCAGCCTTGTTTTCACGCGGGGGAAGCTGACGCTGCACCGACGACGGACAGATGGTGCTTCCACGGAGTTTTCCAGCTGATGTTTGGAGAGGGAAATTCGGATGCGGGAGACGCGGAGACGACGGGCGGAGAGGGACGATCTTTTTTTTTTTTCGGGTTGGTGGATGATGATGATGGCTGTTTTGCTTGCTGAGTGGATGGAATTGGGAGGTTTTTGCTTGGTGTGGGAATTGTTTTTCTTGGTTATTTAATTTTGTTTACTTTCTTTCGCTTCTTCTCCCGTCGTGTTTATGCTGGACTGTCAGCACTGCTTCGCAAAAGAGGATAAAAATTGTTTTTCTCCAACATTCGATGAGAAAAAATTGCTCGGTTAATTACACAGTGGAATATTCATTCTATTCGAGCCGACGTGCTCTTCCCCGAACTCGAAAGCTCTCCTTCAAACCAACAAAACACGCACGCGCAGAAAACGTTGGCATCCCGGAGTAACAGCCCGTAATTATCCCCTTAATACCCCGCAATATCTCCCTCGAATCTCCCATTTTCCTCGGTGCATCCAGGCGACAGAAGGTTTTCCGAACTCTTTAGACCGCGCGCGTTACATATGCTTCTGCTTTGTTAGCTCCGGTAAATAGGCCCATTGAAAAAAGGCGACTGCCCCCCCCCCTCCCCTCCCATCGGTGACATTTGCGCGTATCGTCCGCCGTCGCAGATAATGGATCAAAAGGGAGAAGGCCCCGAGAGCTCGCTTTGATCTCCCGGTGGAGATCAGGTGAGGAGTGCACGCGCCGTGCCCACGCAAGTATCAAAGCGTGAAAAGCACCGGGGAATTATGCAGCGAGATGTCCGATCGGATGAAAGTCCGGGCGTATACTGCCGAGTCGAGTGGATGAGCGAGGGTGACGCGGGGCTTTTCTTCCTCCGGTTTTAAAATGCTTTTTTGCCGAGTGACGGATGTCAAGTTATACGTGTGTTATTTTGCGGGGGACAGGGTTGACGTTTTATTTGTCCGAAAATTTTTAATCAAGCTCGCTTAATGCGTTTTTTGCCGTTGCTTTTAAGCCTCGCGCGTCAATCGGCCATTGAAATTAATTTCTCCTCAGCTGATCTTTCAAAAGCGATGGTTAATCAGGCCGAAATAATGATTTCACAACTCCGACGATGAACGTCATAATTCTCTCGCCTACACCGACCGATAATTCCTTTGATCCCTGCTTATATCCACTTGGACCCCCGCGCGAAAACTGATTGAACTCCCCGCGCGGCATTAAAAGTCATCCCCCTCCTCGAAAAAAAAGCTCCCGTCCTCCCCCGAAGCGAAGCCAGCGGGCTGCACAAATACGCTTCCGCGCGAGAGGAATCGCTGCAACGGTCAGTCGTGCGCGTTCCGAAAAAGGCCGGCGTCCCTTTACAAAAGCGAGGCACCGAGAGATCGATCATTGTCTCGCAATTAACGGCGCCGGCTATCCGTGCGCATGATTAAGTCACGCATATGCACGAGCCGAGCATATGGAGCGCACAGTTGCGGGGAGAGGGGGGCGAGAGCGGTGCATTTCTGCGAGATCGGGGATTTTTAGCTGCGTGCGTTTGTTAGTTTGTTAGTTCTGCTTGAGGGGTAATGGTTCTAGCTGCGTTTGGGAAACGTTTTTGATGGGAAAATGCGTTGAATAGGCTTTTGTTGAAACTTTAATCAATTGAATTTGGAAAATTAATGAAATTTTAGGCTGAAAGTATTATAACGAAATGATTTATTGGCAAGCCACTGGTCTTGTTTAATAAAAAAATGAATACTACAAATTACTTACAAAATTAGGCCTAAATTCACTAATAAATTCAAACACAAATCAACTGCTACAAAGACATACACGCATCTCTTCCCTAAACAAACAAGGCATAATTACAACTCCTCCCAAAACATCTTATAAATCAGATCCTCCACCCTTCAATAAATTCTCCCAAGTAAATAAACAGCATCGCGCAAAACAGATACACACACCGGCGGATCCCCTCCTAATCCCGGGCTCGCACCTTTAAGCGATCAATCGCCGCCCGCGCGCGCGTCCCACTGGCCGGCATCTCCGGAAAGCGCATTAACGGCCGGATCGGGCCGAACAGATTTTGTAAACTCGGTCGACGGCGCGGCTGTGTGTGAAAAATGCGTTCTCGGTAGCCGAGCCGACGAGACTCCCGCGCGCCGCCGGTCAGCTAATGGATGTGTTCTTCCGCTTTGGGAAGGCAAAGCTGCCGACTGAATTCGTAACGCAGCCATGAGAGCATCGGGGTTTTCCGTCAGCCGGATCTGTGTGCGGCTTTTTTTGCCCCGAGCTGCCGTGGTTTGTTGGTTTTTCTGGGCTGAGCAGGAACATTTTCGGGAAACGTTTACGCGGGAAGGTAAAAACTTGTACAGCTAACTTAAATTGAATTAATGGAAGTGCTTAAGTATTCTTTATGTATAACTAAGCATCGTTAACGTCTCAAAAATGATAAAAATGCAACTGTCACCACGCTACTTTTTTATACTACAATTACAAAGCGACCCATTAAAAAAGGTAAACTGCGCGTGTCTTATTAACGCAAGCACGCCCGTCTTACAAAGTAAACAATTACCGGTGGCAATTCGCGGGATCTCGATCGCACCTTGCCAGGCACGAGCCTCCATAAAAAGCCGCGTCGCCGGCGCTCGTTACACGGCAGTTTAATTCGAGCGATAATTAAATAACTCTCGTTTTCTCGTTCGTTACCCGCGGCGCGCGCGCGCGCGTTCATCGACACCGCGACGGAGGCACGCGCGCGCGCCAGAGAGAGAGAGAGAGAAAAAAAACAGGGCCGCGCACATATACAGATGAGGGAAAAGCGAGCCAGAGGCCAGATGGGCCCCACACTCGAGGCCGCCAGATGGGCAGGTGCGCGCACGCGCAGAACCCATTCGTGCGCGACGCGGCGGAGCGCTCGCGCGAGCGCCGGCACTAACTTTTCCGGCGACGTTTTTCCGAAGGTCCTTCGGGAGGGAGAGGCGAGACTGGCGCGGGCTTTTTTTATGTTTAGCGGGGACCCTTGAATATTAAGTAATGGGCCGATCAATTACCGATTCGGGGAGAAAGGTGCGCGCCGGGAGAACGCGTGGAAAGCCGTAGAGGCGGCAGGTTTCCGAGTTTTATTACCGCGACGTGCGGCTGAAAAAAGCACTTTGCATTTATTGGAATTTGTGGCTGGGGTGAGATAAGCGACAGTTTTGTTCGCCACTGGCGGTTGGCTGTCTATAACGCAACAGGAGCTTTTTATTTATGGGCTGAGCTATGTTTGCTTAAAAAATTTTATTGACTGTAGAGAAATTTACAAAATTTCTTAGTTTTTTTATTATTGTTAACATAGAAATTGATTTAATTTAGAAAGAGACAAGATTTTAGTCGATTTCTCGAGGGAAGCAGCCGCCCAAGTTCCTTAAAAGCAAATAACAATTAGGAAAAAGTGCACCGCCTCGTAGTAATACCGCATAATCATCGCGGCGATTGCCCCGACTACCCGGGCTTCCACCGGCGGAACGCACCCCTGGCAATATCCGCGAGTACCCGCACACCGTCGGGCTAATGGAGTGGCGAATAATTAAAAACGATTTATCCGCTCGGTAAGCTAATCCCTCTGCGAACTCCTCTAACCCAAATAGGCGAAATGCCAAAAAACTAAGCGGAAAAGACACTCTCCGCGCCGCGGGGCCTATAAAAAGCGCGAGTCGCCTGGCAACAGCCGGGTATGTAAATTAGCGCATTTTTATACCTACTTGACAATGCGCGCTCGCCCCCCAGAAAGGAACCGTTAAAAGTTAAAACCTGCTGCCGCGCTGCCGCCCCGCCGGTGGGGTAAAAATTTCTCTGGAAAGAAAAAAAAAGAGAGAGAGAGCGAGCGAGAGCGAGAAAAAGAGTGGCGCGCGATTCCCAAGAGCGACTTTCCAAGGGGAAGGTGAGTCTGATTCCTTTTGAAATTTCGGCGAGCCGAGCTTTTGATAATAGTACTCTCGGAGCGGAGCTGCTCTGCCTTTATTTGCCGGCGAGCCGGTATAGATGGGGGAATCGATTTTGCAAGAGGAGAGAGAGAGAGAGAGAGAGAGAGAGAGATCTTAGAAGCGCGTGCCGAAGTGTACACATAGCTTTTCGGTGCGTGATCGGATCTGAGCTAGGAGCCTTTTTGTTTCCGCTTTATAAATGGGGCTATGGAAGCTATACTTGGCCTTTTATCAAGATTATAGCTGCTTTTTTTCAATGAAATGCTGCTTCTTCTCTTCCTTTTCTTCCATGTTCACCGTAAAATTATCAATTTACTCATTGTTCTCACATTATCCTTATACTGAACTGCAAAGCATCGAAAAAACTAAAATCAAAATTGAAAGCCAAGGCGCAACAAGCGACACCTCCCTCGCCTCGCCTATAGAAAAAGCCTTTACGAGGCCTAATTGCTTAATCGTCCCGAGGTCCGCGTCCGGACAGATTAATGTTCTGCTTTATGAAGCGTGAAAGACGTTAAACGCCGCCGAAAGCGAGCCAAGAACTCCTCGTCACCCTCCTGCCGCCTCGGCCGCCTCGCGGCAGCGCCGAAATTTAAAGGCCAGCCTGCTGCTGCCGCTGCTGCTGCTGCCGCTGACGGCGCTCTGTTTTTGTTGCCCTCCCTGCCCGGCACTACCCTTGAAATACGTTAGATTCCGGGCGGCGCGCGCGCGAAAACTTTGCAGCCTTACAGGGGAGGCCCGACCATAATTCGATCGCTTAATTTTCGTGAAAAATTGCCCTGCTCGTGGCGCGTGACTAATTTCTGAGGTTTAGACGCTTTAGGCGCATTCACACAGGTCGTTTGTGCCGCTGCTTTTTGAGGCTCTCGCACCTTTTTTTCGGGGAAAAATTCGGATTTTAAATAATCGTTCGAACTGGCTTAATAAAACTAACTAAAAAATTCAATTTAAAAGCTATTCGTTTTAAAGACAATAATCTTTTTAGTACTGAAAGATTCCCCCTTTAAAGACAATAATCTTTTTAGTACTGAATCACGTCGATTAAGGAACTAAATTTCAATCAGACATTAAACTCCACTCAAAAGCCGAACATCGAACGCTCGAACGGGCGCGAAGAAACTCATATTGCCGCCTTCCTCTCGAGCCCGCAGACGCTGACATTCCTCAGCCATATGCTAAGCATCGAAATCGAGGACAAGCCGCCGCCTCCTTATTCCGTCCGCGGCACGCGATCACCTCGTCCCACCCCCAATCATCGGAACAATATAACGCAAGAAAAAGAAAAAAAAAGAAAAAATTGCCGAGGCGTATAGAGCAGCAAGTGCGCAGCAAGTGTACACAGAGTCGGGCCGGGCCGTTTAAAGGCTCCATTAGCCGGTGCTAACTCGTCGGCGGAGGCGCGGACGTAGCATATAGGCTCAGGTGCGCCGAGTTCACCTGTCTGTTTCCCGTCTGCCGACAGGTGCGTCTCTGGCCTTCCTGTTGTCTCGCGTCCCACGCTCCGTCTCTCTCTCTTTCTCTCTCGACCCGTAATTAGGAAGAGGCGCGCGAGCGCTCCTTGACCGAGTTTACTTGTGTCTGCCCCCGTCTATTGTCAGCGATTACGGGCTTCTATCTCTCCCTATCTGTCGCTCTCCTCCCCCTTCCTCCCGCGCGAGACTCTTTTCACCTTCTTCTCTCTTGCTATCCGGCTTCCAACGGACGTGTCGCGAATAACGTTCCTTTTTTTTTTTTGTTACCGCGAGGGGGTGGGCAGGACGTGTCGCCGCTGTCGCGGTTATACTCCTCCGCTCCTTCGTGGGCGGCGCGCGCGAGCATAACGTCTTTTTCTCGAGCGCTCGCAGCCGCGATGTGGGTTAGTGGGAGATGTCGAAAATATTAATGAGAGGTCGTTGCGCGGCCCGCCGCCGGGGCGTTATGGCTTCGCGTCGGAGGGATACTGCCGTTGGGAAGAGCCGTTTGGGAGGTCGAGGAAGAAACGAAATGCGCAGGCGGAGGCGAGATGCACACGTGTTTATTCGGGAAGTTGGGGAATTTACGAGGAACGTTAGTCGGACTCTTAGGACGTTGGGAAAACAACATTTGCGATTGAAATTTCACGAGGAGTTTATTCCGGGCTTCTTATTCTCAAATTTTTAAGAAATGTCGTTTAACCCATTCGGAAGGAAACCCTCGGCTGTTCTCTTTTGTTTTATGCAAGTAACCTAGAACTAAAGCGCTAAATAAAAATATCCTGTTTGGATCGATACTTTGATAGCCCGAAGTAAATAAAATAACCAACCATTAACAAAATAAGAGAGGACGACCTCTGCGCCGGTACATGAACCCATCACCCCCCAATCCAATAGACGTCTAATAAACCTCTAACCATTGATGCTTTCAGAGATGCTGAAGTGGACGGTGTCTCGGTCGCTGTCGACGGCGAGCTCGACCCCCCACGGGCCGGGGGGTGGAAGTAAGACGGCGCGGCGGCCGTTCCGGGACCTCTCCAACACGCCGCCAGCTTCCTCGACCAAGACCGCGACGGCATCGTCAGTCGCCAGAAACTCGGAAAACCTCAATAGCAGCGGCAGCAGCAACGTCCGGACGTCGGCGGCACCCACCGGCAGTAAACGCACGCCGGCCAGGCGGCGACGGTGCCGCAGCCACGGGAGCGACCTGAGGGGCTACTTTCAGGTAGGTCGAACGTTTGTCTAAGCTCGCGGAGAGCTGTACAATGTGAGCCGAGGACAATGAGCCCTAATCCAACCCGTTTTTTTTGCAGTCGGCGAAGCCAAGCTCGCGCTCCGGCAAGCGTCAGTCGGTGTCGCGCGGCTCGCCCGTCGTGGTGGAGAGCTTCTACCAGAGCACGCCGAGGGTCGACGCCGACATCGGGCCCCTCACCCTCTTCCCCCACGAGCACAAGTGCGCCCACAGCTCCGGCGCTCTCACCCTGCCGAAGGACCCGCAGGCGATGCTCGTCGCGAGCTGCTTCCCGGGGAGGACGGGTAGCAGCGCGGAGCTGCCCCAGAATCTCGTCAACGAGGCCAGGTCGAACAATCTCCAGTCGCACGTGTCGGATTTCTTTCATCAGATCAGCATGGCCACGAGCCCGGAGGACGTCATGGAGTCGGAGTCGCTGCCATTTGCCAGCAGGAGATTCAAGGCCAGGGAGGAGAGGCACACGCCGTATTTGCCGAAATTGGCGAGAATCGCCAAATTAAATAACAGGTTAAAAACCCCGTACCACACGAAGGTCGCGGAGGTGGAGGAGAGCGCGGAGGCGGAGGAGGAAATCAGGCAGACGCCGCTGGCTGGGAAGCTGCTGAGCCTGAACCTCGATCAGGACACACCCATGTACGAGAACATGGACAACGCCGTCACCGAGGTTCTCAACAGGTAACTTTGAAATTTAGATTTTTATTTACGACCTCCTGACGTTTCTGAAGCTTGACAAAGTGCTAAATTCTTTTTTTTTGGTACGTAACTGAATATGCATTTTGGGACTAGGCTAGACCCGACATCAATACCGAAACCGTATACCCCCTGGGTGTAAAATTAAGAGCTAGAGTTCTCAATGTTGAAAACGTTCGTGGCTCAACCCTTCTCTTTAAAAAGTTCTACCTACCCCTCGCGACCCTTTCCCGCAGGGGGCGCAGATCGATTACAGCCTCTGTCAAACGTAACAGCTTCCTACCCTCGAGACTCCCTCCTCTCATTTAACATTCTAATTACAAAATAGAACCTCGCCTTCCAGGGAGCAAGAGACGAGCTACGGCGGCAAGAGCGTAGCCGAGATCCTATTTAAAGATTCCGAGGAGCGGCGGAAAGTCCTCGAGTCGGACCCGAAGCCCGCGCCTCCGAAAGCCACCCCAACCAAGCCCCAATCGCCGGAGGAGGAACACGCGGATCACGTCTACGAGACGATAGACGAGCGCGGGAGCCCGGAATTAATGGATCTGGACGAGAGCAAGGCGGCGCACAACGACAGCAGCGTCTCCTCGGCCAGCCAGCTCCTGGAGAACCCCTCGCCCATCTCCTGGGCCTTCTGCTCGCCCTCCTCCGATCTCGAGGGCGAATTCACCCTGAAACGCCAGAGGGGCATCAGGAGAAAGAGGCAGCGAAACAACAAGGACGGCGCCTCCTCGAAAAGGGCCAAGCGCGAGAAGCTGCCCTTCGTAGAGGCGGTGAACAGGCACGTGAAGAGGCTGGCCCTCGAAACGGATCTGGATTCGACGATGATCGAGGACGGCTGCAAGGGGGAGAAGTCAAAGGACGAGGAGGAACGGAAAATGGACGAGGAGGATGCGTTTAAGAGAGACTTGACGGTAAATTTTAACAGCAATTTATGATTAGTAGAAGCTTTTTAAGATCGAGGATTATGCAACCCGAATGTTAAACCAAGGAGAAGTAGAACGAGTTAATGTATACGTAATTCAAGGTTAATATCTTCGAAAATAGCCTGGAATATTTCTCAAAATAGCCTTGAATTTGTTTAATAGGAGTATATTTATTGATTGCGGAAATAGTAAATTGCAAGCTCGGTATATAAATACATTTAAATTGAGTGTAGAAGGGCTTTGAACTACTTTCTTGCCGCATTTAAAATCTTCAATAGAATTAAATGAATTTAAATTTGCCCGTTAATTAAAATTAGAACCCCACGTTCGTTCAAAGCCAGCCGAAACTTTCGAAAGACTTCCAATTACTCCTAAATTTCTCCTTCAATAAAAAAAAAAAAAAAAATTCCAGAACAACGCCACGGACACCCTCGAGTCGACGGAGGACACGTCCGCGAAGGACTACCAAGGCGAGTCCCTCCTCAGCCGCAAGCGTCACCTGACGACCCTCAGCAGCGGCACCTGGGACACGGACAGTCCCAAGTCCTCCCTGCTCGACTCGTTCGCGACGACGACGACGACGGCTACGACGCCGGAGACGCCTCTGGTCGCTACGGTGCGCCGCTGCCTCAAGTACAGCCCGGAGACGCCGGCGGCCGAGTGCTCGAGGCGCAGCAGCGACAACCAGACGAGCCGCGGCTCGATCGAGATCGAGTGCTTCGCCCAGGCCGACGAGATACACGTCAAGAGTGAGTCGACCTCCTTTTTTATACACCCCCCCCCCCTTTGCTCTCCGGGCCGAGATAAAGGCCGAGATCAGTCGACGACGATAATCGGGCTTTTTCGGGAGGGATTTCGTTCGAGCGCCCTGAGCGTTTGAAGCCGCTGCTTCAACGCTGCGGGCTCGATTGGCTCGTTCGTGGTGGACGTAAGTGATCGCCGCCGAGGTGTATTGATTTTGCGGGCTTAATATACGCTCAAGGGTATCTAATTTCGAATTCGTAATCAATGCGTTTTGTGTACCTCGAGCAACGGGGCGAATGTGTCGAATTCGGTAAATAAACAGTCGTAACGCTCATCTTAAAAAACTGAATTTTCGGTCGATCCACTTGAGAAAGCATGAACTAAGCGCCCCTCGAGAATCGCGCGGCGATTAATCAAAGGCTGAAAGCGCGGAGCAATTTTCGACTAGCCGAGGCAGCGGTGCAGTTCTCATCGTGAAATCGAGCCCAGCAATTACGGCCTTAAAAAGTTAATGCGTCGCGGCCGCGATGAAAAAGCTGCACGTGCAGGGCCCGCTTACCGAGCCCGGCATTATGCTAATGCGCCTTCTCCTCGCAACAAGGACGCGATCGAAAAGAAGGTTCAGCCGTCCCGTCGGTCGAAAAAAAAAAAAAAGGAGAAACAGCATTGGCCGCACGAAAATTTCTCATCGGGCCGAAGTGTAGCATATACATTTTTAGCAAACTCTTCCTCGGCGTCGAGTTTTTAAAACACGACTGTTAATACGGGGAGGGATCGGGGCGACATTTACATGACTTAGGTGGCCGATTAGCATACGAATGACGAAGAACGGGCTCCTTAAAAAGGGCTACTTTTTTGCTTCTTTGTCGCTCCGCGAGCTTCGTCCTTGAGACTCAAAGCCGAGGAGAGCGACGCGCAGCTTTTTAACATAATCTCATTGAGGTACTCGCCCTCTTTTTCCAGTTTCGCGACTCTCTCTCTCTCTCTCTCTCCCATTGTCGGCACCGCGTAGCGCTTCTTTCGCCTATATACTCGCTCCTCTAAGAATCCATTTATCTTTTTTTCTAAATCGCTACTGCCCGACGAGGAATTAGCATTTCTGGGCCCCTTGTGCCCACCTTTGCAGTATTGATTAACTTTAATAATGCAGAGATTAACGCGCGCTCTTAAACTGGGTTGTCCAACAGATTTATCAGCCGGACGCTGCTCTTTTTTTTTCATAACGGCGAGGCTAAATCGATCGGCCGCGAAGCTTTGAAGCGTCAATTTTTTATTGACTTTTTCGCGAGTCGCGAGTTTTTTAATTCAACCCCCGTGCGGATGGGCTCTTCGCGTGGGACGGAACGAGCTGCAACGCGCGATTGCATCCGCCCCTATTGATCATCATACCATAATATCATGTATATACGAGTCGCGGATATGCCCGCAGAAAAGCTCGAGCTTTCGTGACGCCAGAAGGGATTTGCTCGCCGGGGGATATATCTCCTTTGTGACAAACCTCGATAATCTTTAGATATATAGAGCGAATCGTGCTGTATTTTAAACAATTCTTTCTCCTCTGCTCTCTGCTGCACGCAATCGCATCAATTTACTTCTTTACCGATTGTCTTCTTTCGTATTGTTTATAATATTCTTCACAACTACCAATAAACTTGCAACATCTCGGGAACTTATTCGATAACAGCTACCAAGAGAGCTTCCAGTATCTGATTTTCTACCCAACTCCTCCCATTCCCCGATCGTACTCAATCGAAGCGATTTCACCCGAAAAACTGCCCCGAAGGCAAAAAAAATAAATCCGAAGGAAGCCGCAGTCGGCAGCAGCCTCAAACGGGTGCTTCCGCGCGCGACCTACGGCCCTGGCTCTCGGCGAGTTCGGGGCTTGCGTCGCGGCGTCGCGCACCGGACATGCGCCCCGTCGGCGTCGCCGCCGCCGCCGCCGCCGCCGTCGCGCCGAATATCCTCCTCCTCGGCTGTCGACTCTCAGCAGCAGCAGCAGCAGCAGCAGCAGCTCCCGAAGCGGCCGCCGCGGCTGCCGTGTGTCTCGCGTCCCGAGTCCGCGACTCTCTCTCTCACCTCTACCCAGTGACCCAGAGAGGCAGCCCCGAGATCTCGGTTAGTGCGCCGTGTTTACAGTGCAGTGTCACGCCTCCCGCCGCCGCTGCCGATTTTTAAAGCAGGAGCAGGGAGGCGCGGGGGAGGGAGGACGCGAGAGTGCCGCATCGAGCGAGTAGTGCGTAAGGAGATTCGCTCCGGCGGGACGGGGTGCATCGCTCAGCTTTTGCTCCGCTCGAGAGTTATGTAACGCACGCCGATTTCCGAAGTTTACGTAACCGAAAGGCCAAATTAATTAGAGGGAAATTGCGTAAACTTTCGGCCTCGCTGACCGCCGGGAGGCGAGAGGGAGAGACGGAGATCTCGCCGGACTCTAAAGGGGATTAGGCACTCGGTTGATGATTATTGATTTTAATTGGATTTTCGGGGAGAAATGCAAGCCGGTTCTTGGGAGGATCATTTCTTTTTTTTAATTTCACTTTGAGGGTCGCTGGATGTAGGTTACTATTTATAGGCTTTTTGCCAAGTTCAAAACTTTGGGGCTGCACATGCTCTTTTTCGAGAGCAATTAGCGAGTCTGCTCTCTTTCGAGGGAAGCATGCTCGAACGAGCAGCTGCTCATCAGTACTGCCGATGAAAAATGTTAAAAAGCAATAAATAACGTTCCGCTCGAGTAACTCGCAATAGACTCGTTAAAGAAGAGTCGCCTCCTCGGCTCCCTAACGAACCTCTCTTCTCGAGGCCTCGAAAGTCTTGAACTTGGCCCTCCCCCCGAGCTCGAAAACAAGCAAATTGGCAAAGGAAAAAATTCTAAACAGTGTGGTTTGTGTGTCCGCGTGTGTGCAGTAATAAGGTGCCGAGATCTGCGCCGGGCGTACGAGGGCCCGATCCACGCGTACGTCAAGGCGAGCGTGAAGGACCCGGTGAGCGGCGAGGGCTGCGTCAAGCGCACGGCGGTCCACCGGCCGACGCCGAACCCCGCCTTCAACGAGACGCTCGTGCTGCCCTGCCCGCCCCAGGCCAACAACAACTATTGCAAGGCCAGGCAGCTCGCCCTCGACATCGCCGTCTGGCATCGGGATCGCAGGGCAAGGTGAGTTCTTTTTCTCAATTTTTTTTCTCAATTTTTATGGGGTACGAGAGTTTAGTTATTTTGCGGAAACTGCCGCTGGAGGTGGTTTGAAGTTTGACATTTTCTGGGGAACGGGCAGTTTGTGAGTAAGGAAATCCGTTTGTTGAGAGACTCGAACTATAGTAAGTCGATACGGAGAAAAACGGAAATGAAATCCGATCGGGAGAGTAAATAAAGGGGTTTTTCGAGTGTCTGCTTTATGTGACAGTCTATTTTATACTGGTAAGTCAATAGGAATCTTTTACTTGCGTACTTCTTTTAGAAGCTTTAAAGTATTAATTTTGAAAGTCTTTAGTGAATAGTGGATTTGAATTGAATCTAAATCTGCTGCGGATAAATGGAAAATGCTTTTTTGATGATCGCTTTGCTACTAAACTTTCAATTAAAACGTGTCACTTGTTGTGGACTGTTGATTAATTCTGCTGAAAGCTTGCTTTACACGCTTTTCAATACTAATAATTGAAAAACAGATTAAATTTTTTTACATCAGGGTACAATCTAATTGAAAAAGCGATTCAAGTAATGTTCTCGTATAGTCGATAAAGAATTTACAAACGGTAATTGTAGTATAATGTAATTTATGCTGATCATATTCTTATTTAATTTAAAACGTATTAATAATTATGTTCAAATATTGGAATTCCAGAATGAACATTAAATACTATTATCATCAGTACAGTACAAGTTATCAGCGTAAAGTGCTCTTAGCATGATAATAACAAAATAGTCGTACCAGAGTTCATTGCCGCGTGTTACATAAAGTAAAACAACCGGCATTCTTAAACTAGTTTTTTTTAACGATTTCTGAGTAAAAAATAGGCCACGAGTCATTGCGAATTTATTTTTAACATACTTAACGACGCCCCAACGCAGGCCCATTAGCGACTATAAATTTAATCGATCAGAAATATAAGAAAGTTCGCGTCTAATTCTCCGGACTTGAAAGCTCGTTATCATGCAAAAATGTAATTACCACCGGGACCCAGACTCGCCCCCGAGCATTGCAAAAAAACTTTTCATCCCCGTAATATTCCATCTTAATTGCTCTCCCAAAAGGCCGCTTAATGAGGAGTCGAGTCAGTGAAAATTTCCGAGCTAAAGTTTCGAAATGACATTTTTCCGCGATGGCAAACAAAAACATTGCAGCTTTCACTGGAGGCGGCCCATTTGGCATCGCGCCTCTGGCACTGCTTAGCCCCTAATTCGCGGCGCGGCTCTCGAGTCTCGGCCGACGGGGGATCGAGCGATCGATCGCGGTGCAGTCGGCCAAGGATGATGCACATACTTTACAGCCTAACCTTGCGTCCGCACGCAAACGCATTCCGCCGGGAGAGCCGCGACATCGATCGGCCTGCCCTCCTGATTCACGCAATTGCGAGTCTTTCTCTCTTCTTTTTTTTTTCGTTTTCGATGACGTTTAGTTTGCTCAATGGTAGTATTTTTAACGAGCTGGTAGAAGCTATTTTTAAAAAGTTGGTGTGCTTTTCAACCGCGGTACATATTAAGAAATTTCAAAGAGAATTTTTAAACGCCACGCGAGGTTAAAAGCAGCGAGGGAAAAAGCATAAGTTTCAATCTATCGAGGTCAATTTTCAATCGCGACGGCCGGCCACATTTGCAAAATGAAGAAAATTGCTTAATTCGTTGATGGTAGCTCGCAAGGGTAGATCGTTAACGCCTTAGACATTCCGTAAACCTACCAGATAATTACCAATAAACCGGCTCTTTTCGCACGCTTTCCAACCGCTAACCAGAATCGCATTACCCAGCCGCGATAAACGCTAATTTCCATTCCAGGGCCGAGCTTAATTCCCCGCAATTTTCCTAAAAAAACATAAAACCCCGCGCGGCGATCGAGCTGAGCGATAAAGCGCCGATTCGCCCCATTCCCCGGCGGACTCGTATATCGGGAATATTAAAGCTCATCTCCATAAAAAACAAAGTCGCACTACGCCTCGCAATTTGTGTATACACTCCCCCTCGTAACTCCGATTACATCGGAGGGCCTCGGCGATCGGGCGATAACCGAAAGCGGCGCGGCGCTTTTTTAAAACGCCGTGACAAACGTGTCGCTCCTCCCGCGCGCGAGCGCGACACCATATCGCGAGGAGTGAATTTGTCGAGGAGGAGAGAGAGAGCCGCGCGAGGGGGGATCGATGGGAGCGGCGCCTGCGCCCGGGCCCGGCGCCACACGTGCGCCGATCTTCGCCAATTCTCGCCGAAGGATTTATGTATGCCCGAGAGAACTCCGGGAGCACCGGAAGTTCAGAGCTTTTCGAGGCGAAGGTTCCCGCGATCGATGCCTCGAATAAAAGCGGGAAGATAAAAGCCGACTGCGATTTAAATAGTTTTCAAGCTCGCGAGACTGTTCTCTCCACTCTTTTTTCTTTTTTTACGAGGCTCGTTTAGTTTTGTATTGCAATTTTATGCGCGCGGGGAAAGGGACACGGGACATTGAAAATGCATTGGGATGAAATATCGTTCGATAATGTTCTGAATGCGCTTCGAAATGAGAAAGAAGTCAGACGGAGGAAGGCTTGATTTATGGATTTTTCTATTTGCTTCGCTTTTACGGCGTGTGTATTGTAGTTGCTTTTTCCGCGCAATACGGCGCAGTTCGACTCGACTGAAAGTGCCTATTATATAGTCGCTTTTTGCATAATGTTCTTCTTATGTTAATCAGGTTTTTTTTTTCAAATTGCAAGACCGACAGTTAATATTACGAAATACTACTTGCATATTTTAGCAAGGAACACGCTTGGATCCTCGTAAAAGTCATTTCAGCAAAATTTTATTTACCCTTAAAAGCACCGCATCAAAGTTTTTGACTAAAGCGAGAATTTTATTATTTTTATGTCAACAGGGAATAAAAAGGGGACATTCGGTAAATTCGCAAGAAAAGCTTTTAAAAGAATGAAATTTCTTGCGGAAAAAGAATCCCCTTCACATGCCGAAAATAAAGCAGACATTTTTACGACGCGCATAAAGGGGAATTTTCCGGTTTCTTAATGAAAAATAAAGTATTCCAGAAAAGCGTCCTTTGGCACTTACTGCACTCGATCCGCAAAATGATCCCTCGACTTTGAGGGAATAAAATACGCGCAAATCCCCGATCCTCGTAGCATCAACCAGCGACTCTCAAAACTCAAGATAATAAACAATTCCCTCTGTTTTTTTTTGCAGGCGCAGCGAACTGCTGGGCTGCATGACTCTGCCGCTGCCACTCTCGCAGGACAAGGTGAGTTGTCTCTCTTTTTTTCCTCCTTCCGCCGGCCTCGTTTCTGCAAGCTTTTCTCTCTGCCGCGCGGATCATTTGCATGGCAAATGACGGCGCGCGCGGCCGGGCTCGAATTCAGCGCACGATCTTCCCCCCGCGCGCGGAACGACTTTTCGCGGGTTTAACGTCGCCAAGGCTGCTGCTGCTGCTGCTGCCGGCCGTTGTTGAATTTAGCTGCTGAGTAATGGCACCGAGGTTCGGGAGGTTTATTGGGCGCGGGTCGATTCGCGAGAGGGAAATGTGAACGGAGGGGGGAACGTAGTGATTTTTTTTAAATTCTTTTCAAGTAAGAGGTGGATTTAACTTTTGTTAAAAAAGAGGATGTTTTGTGTAATAGTTTACAACGTTTCTAGACTTTTAAAAAATCATGTGAAGATATACTTTAATTAAAGTCAATTACCGAAATGGAATTTTAGCTGTGTTTTTTGTGTCGATTTAAAAAAAATTATTTAACTAGATTTTATTCTTACAAAGTTAGCAATTAGTTACCCAGAATAATAAACCGAATCCGATTTAAAATTCAGGTTCCCGCTATTCCTTTAATTTAGTTAACATTTTTAGACTGAGAGAAATTAATTAAGTTAAAATTCTTGCCATTTTTATAGCTTACTTGTTCCAAGTATCACTTGCTTAAAGTTAATTACTCGGAACGCGAATACGGGCATCACGCTATAATTTCTAAGTGGCGAGGTATACTTAAGTAGGAAACACCCACATCACGCAAAGGCGATAATAACCTGTTTTTAAAATCATCCATTTAATAAAAGCATTGTAAGCCGACACCTAACCAGATTACAATAAAAACGATACTAAAATACCACTCTGCATAAGTAGATCGAAACAGCAACATTGACGTTAACACTTGACAATCCTTCGAAGTAAATACTCCTAATAAACATTCATCCAATCACAAAACCCACTCGTCACCCACTCGTCCAGCAATCTTCCCCATCGAATCCCGTAATTCCCAAACGAAGCTTGCTCTCCTCGACAGACCACCGCGCCGCTCGAAGCGCCGATAAACGACCGCGAAATTAGCTCGCTCTGCAGCTCATTGCATGGTATCGCGTGTGCACGCGCAGCTTTAATTGGCTGGCGGCGCGAGGCGGCCGGCGCACCGGAGCTCGTTTGCCTTTCTTTCAAGTGCACGACGCGTGTAACAATTCGTCGTAAGTCTTCGCACGCCACGGTCACGGCTAAGCGGATTTACGCGCGCACGAGCCGCCGATGATAGGGCCGGCCAGCGTCAATTGCCGAGCGACCGCCGAGCGGAGCTCATTTCAATATAGTGACGGAGAAGATGATTGTCGTCGCGATATACTGTCTCGCTTTCATTGTCGCCGGGATTTTGCTCAAGATATTTATGATTGTGTAGTGAGGACTGATATTGCGCCATGGCTTTTAGACGCGAAAAGTCGTTGACAGCGGTGGAATGACAAAGAGAAAGTGCAGAGTAAATTTTCAGTTCGTTTGTGTTTTAGAAAAAGTTAAAAAGTGCTATTATTTGAGCTACAAGAGAGAAAGAGAGAGAGGCTTGTAAAATTGATTATCCTAACAAAAAGATGTATTTCCGTAATCTATTACCCACAAAACTTTGTACCTAAAAAACGAAAGAAATCCATCTCCCTTCTACACGAAACACCCCAATCCACATTGAGCTAACGTCGAGCACCCCGTTTGTCTTTAAAGGAAGCGACATGGCACCCCCTGGAAGCGGGCTCGGGCCGGACAATGAGCGCGGTGCCGGGCCAGCTGCATCAGGGCCAGGGCACCACCGAGTCCGGCCGCGGCTCCCTCGTCGTGTCGCCGCCGCTGTCGAAGGACGGCGCCGAGTCCCTGGCAGATAACAACAACTGCGCCTCATCGAGCACCGCCGGCGACGACCTCACCTACCTCCGACACCTCGAGCTCGAGCCGGTCGACCCGCTCACCGGACTCCCCCTCCATCCCGGCTTCACGGCTAGGGGCGGAAGGACGCCCTGCACCGTCACCAGGAGGCTCGTCAGGCCCACCGCCAGTGCCAATCAGGTGAGGCTAGGCTTCTCCAAGGCGAAACGAATTCGACGCCGCTTTTGCAAGTCGAATCGCCGCGACGTTCAAAGTTTGAGGGCGAGACGACGGTGAATATTTGAAAACATCGCCGCTCGACGACTTTCTGGCAGTAGCCGAGTTTCGCCTTGAACGAGCGGCGAAGTTTTCAAATATCTTAAAGCGGCCGCACGTAAAGTAATATTGTGCATAATTTTTGGTGAAACTTTTCGAACTCCACTGCATACATTGCAGAGTTTTTCGAGTACAATTCAATTAATTTCAAGTATTGAGAAAAGAAACTTTAATAATATTTCCTACTTTTGAAACTATTTCGTTTCCGATAGTTTATACAAGTCTTTGAGATCCGATAATTACCAAACTATCTGCTATTAATTTGTTGCTCTTGACTTTTAGAAGTTTACTCATTAAATTGGTCTGCAGTGTAACCAAATTTTCGAAAGTCAAATTTGAAATTTAAATTCGTTTACAACAAAAGTAATTACGACGAATGCAGAGCAAATATTTTGCATATTAACAATTCAGCTCTCGTAAAATAAATTAAATATTCATCAAAAATATTCACATCCAAACATCTTGCGTGACATGTAAAAAATTTTTTAATTGATGTACTTAAAATTCAGGCAATAATACGTACTGCTTTCCTAATTAATATACAAAACGGGCTGCATTATTCCATTTATACTGAAAAATTCAGATCTAAAAATTTACGATCAAACAGCCAAATGATTTATCGTCAAAAATATAATGATATTATAATGATTTAAAATCTAACCCAGAATGATAAATTTGCAGGTACCATGGGGTTTCTCCCTCTCGTGGGGCCGACCCCCCCGGGTGGAGCGCGTCGACCCAGGCAGTCCCGCGGAGCGCTCGGGCCTGCGCCCGGGCGACTACGTCGTCTTCGTCGAGTCGACGAACGTGGTGACCCTGCCGCGGGACGACATCCTCGAGCTGATCCAGGCGGCCTCGAACCAGCTGATCCTGGAGGTGTACCGGCGCGGTAGCCACGGCCACGCCGTCACCTCCGGCGGCGCCCCCAGCGCCAGCGGCTCGATCCACCACCATCGGCCCAGCTCGGTTAACGTGAGCCTGCAGGCGCCGGTGATCGTCCCGGGACACCAGCCCGCCGTCGCCTTCACCGCCGAGGTCGGTACCGGTGTCCTCGTCTGAGGACTGCTCGTCCCCCGAGAGCAACGGTTCTTTGCCAAAGACGTCGTATACGAACTTGATAGGGATAGATGCTCAGAGAAAGATGGCAAGCTGGGATTGCCCGGTGATTCGGGGGTGGGGAGAGGCATATTCTGAATGCTTTCTTTTTCTTTTGGCTTGAGTACCTGCAAGAAAGTTCACGAGTTTCCTAGTGATTTCTAGACAATTTACGAAAAACTCGAGAACTCTTCTTATAGGGTATGGATTATGTTATTGGCCATACTTGCTGGACTGAAGCTTTGTGATGATGAATAGGGACTTTGAATTGAGGCATTTGCAGTAATCTGCAAAAGATATATGATTGAGAGAAATAATATATGAGAGAACATCGTAGTTTCTGTGATTCAGAATGTAGCTTTTAAAGAGATGTATAGAGATAAACGTTATATCCACTGTAATAACAGTTTTATTAATTTAAGTCAGTAATATATAACGACAATAACTTATAATGATTAATTAAGTAATAAAGCTTGAATGGTTTTATTACTCAAGCCACTTAAACACAAAATTTCTCTGAGTACACTATACGAATATCAGTCAACTAGCATTAATGTGAGATTAGAGACTTTTAGAAAGAATGCTTTGACTTTTTAACCAATCAATTGGCTCTTTTCTACGCGTCAACATTTTTTGTTAACCCTACGATGCCGTTAGCTTGCACGTTATTTATTGACAAGAATTTTTTACGCACTCTTTTTTTTTAGTATTGTATTCAATATTTACGTGGACTAGTTGTTGAAATTCTTTTTAGGGAGAATGATTTTGATTTTTTTAAGCTTCTGCATCAAAGTGGTTAATGTACGAGAGTCATAGATTTATTTTAAGTTTACGTATTTAGTTTTTAGCAAAACTAGAGTGTATTCGTTCTTTTTTGTATAAATGGCAGTTCTTTAGTGTTACGTTGTAAATGTCGGCTTCTTTATTATTATTTTAAGCTATTATGTAGTTACTCTCCGCAAAGGGGAAGCTTTAATTTAGACACATTTTGTTATGTTCAAAAAGAAAAGCGCTTGTATATGATTAAGGAAAAATTATTGTAAATAACATATTCGTTTAGGTAAGGTTGGACGTTAAAGCACAAACAAAATTATCGTGCGTATGTACATACACCACAATCTAAATTATTCACTAAATTATCCGAGTTTAAATTTATGGTAAATCTCTATCGTTGGTTCAAATAAAAGAAAAAATTGCCAGCTTTTTAAGTCGCATACATGTAAATAGTGGCAGAAAGTCGTCGATAAAGATTTCCTTGAAACAAAAGGCAAAGCAATAGCAAACAGATACCAATGATTGCTAAAGTGAGGCTTCTCTGTGTTATGTAAAGAATCGAAATCCACCCTCATCCCTTCGTACTAATTCCATCTTACATTCATTGTCACCTATCCTTTTTATTTCGCTTCACGCTAAATATACATGCACAGGCACACGTCATGCGGCTGCTTGCGCGTCTCGCATCAAAACCAGAGCTTATTACTATTAATTATTAGATAATTAGTTAATTAATTAATTATTTAGTTGCATTATTTGGTAATTTTAACGATTATTATTTTTTTGTCCTACGAAGTTATATAAATTATGCGTTTTCTCTATGTTATGTTATGTATGTCTCCCTGCTGAAAGTCGGTGTACATTTTAATTTATGCGACGACTGCGTAATTGGGTTGTGTATGTCTGCGAAGGCTTGTGTACGTGCATATGTAAGATTACGGAAAGGAGATTATGTTCTGTAAGCTCGGCTTATTTGTTGGCAACAAATTTTGTTTTATACTTAAAAATCGCTGCAGTTTCATTTTTTATTTTACCCTCTCATCATGACATCCACATCTCATTTTATACCTTTCCTTGCACGTTAAATGTTGCAGAAATTAGAACAAATATATAAGTGATAATTAAATAGTTTAAAATTAAATATTTTATATTAATGAGACATAAAAATATACAAATTGCAATAAAAAGGCTGAACTAGAGTAAATTTTCTAGGTTCAATATTAATTTTTTTAATAATTCGAAAAATCGCAATTTCACGCACAAATATAGAAATTGCAAAATTCTACTTTACAGTTACAACTTTGTAAAAACGTTTAAAATTAAATAAACAAGTCCACTAAATTACTAATTAATTACAAAAGTACACTTTGAATAAAAAAAAAAAAATCTAAGCACAAGTTGCACCCCCGTGCAACCAGCCTAACCGACTCCGTCCCCGCAGTTCTTCCCGAACCTGGCGGCGGACGCGCCCCCGGAGGAGGAGCTGAGCGTCCGCGAGACCCGCTACTGGTCCTGCCTGAAGAGCGGCCAGGTGCGCTTCGTGGCGCCGCTGATCGAGCGCCGCGACGTCCTCTCGGCGGCGGACCACATGATCCTCTTCCAGAACCTCGACGAGCTGCTCAAGATCTGCGAGGAGATACGGGACGAGGGCGGCGGCCTCGAGAGCTACCTGGCCCGCGTGCCCAAGATCACCGCCGCCTACCGGCGCTACCTCAGCGGCCTGCAGCGGGCCTGCTGCCTGCTCGTCGCGCTCCGGAAGAACTCGGCCTTCGCCAAGATCGTCTGCGAGCCCGCCGTGCCCAGGAGGCGCAGGCCCGACTTGACCGGCGTGCTCATTCAGCCGCTCGAGCATTACAGGTAAATTATTGGTCAGGAGGCTTGACGGCGCCGCTGCAAAATTTTATGAAATTATTTTCAATTTTTTAAAGATTCAAATTCATTTAAAATGCTAATTCAAAAATGCAATTTAAAATAATTGCGACGATTCAATTTAAAATAGAGTAGATTTTAATTCAGTTGGTTGCAAAAAAAAAAAAAGCCTGCCACAATGGAAGAATAAAGAAATTAAAAATGAATGCAAAGTAACATTATACGTCTCTCCGCCGAGACTGACTGTTTTAATCAAGCAAAGTGCGAAGCCCGCGGTAACTGAAGCAGCCCCTCGTACGTGCAACGACAATGTGCGCATGCGAGCGTGAACCAAGACAATAGAAGCTTTAAGTGTGCGAGAATTTGAAGAACCGAAAAAGACTCATGCTCGCGAGGCCGCACGGCGGAAAGACCGCGAATTCTTAGACTATTTTTAATCGCCACAATCGTCCCGAAACAAGAGCAGTTATACTTTCTAATCGACGCGCGTTTCTTGGAATGAGTTCGAAGTACGAATATTAAAATAAATGAAAAAACAAATGTCGTTTCACCCAACAGAATTTAGCCCAAAGCTTATTAAACGCCTCTCCGCCCGAGCCCCCCTATCATTAACAAAATCTGTCGCACCTCTCCTAGGGAGATGACCCGGCTGCTGTGCCAGGCCTGTCCGCGCAACTGTCCGGCGGTGCGCGACCTGGCGCAGGGCTACAGGGAGGCGACGGCGAACGCGGCGGTGATGGAGCCGCCCCGGGACACCGGCCGGCCCCTCCTCAGCCTGCAGGAGGTCGAGTCCAGGCTGGTCTTCGCGCGCTGCAAGCCCTTCGCCCTCGCCGTGCCCGGCAGGCAATGGTGAGCGCCTCCTTTGTTCGAGCCTGTGCCTGCGAGGGGTTAATGGGCTCGTGTAGCCGTCTGCGTTGGGATTTCAGGGGATATTCTGCTGATGAATTTTTCATACCCTTTTTCTCAATGCCTTTGCGAATGAGTATATTTGCATAGTTTATTAATATTGCGCGCTGTAAGGATAGAAAGAGTTCTTTTAATTATTGGAATAGACTTATAAACATGTAAGTCACTTATAAGTAACATAAATTTAGAGAACTATATTCTCAAAAAATTTATAAAGAAGGTTGTTAATTCAATCCTATGAATAAAATAGCAATTTCAGATCTTCATTTGTCACGCTAAAAATGACTCTGTCGGGCAGTAAAAGCCCAGCTTAATTCGCGATAAAAATTCATGAGATTCTTATCCCCTTTACGATATTGCAATTAAGTTAAACTCACCTTTTTGCCGCCTCGCGGAATCTTGTTTTCGGGCAATACCCTTAATCCGAAACTAATCCGCATAAATCCCGACTCGAAAAAAGAGCGCATTATCGAAAAGAAAAAAAGCACTCACCGCTTCGCAGGCTGTTCGGCGGAGCTCTGGCCAAGGTGGAGGGTCGGGGCCGCCTCCAGCCGACTTGGGCCCTGCTGCTGACGGACCTGCTGGTGTTCGCCCGGGTCTCCCGGGACCGCGTCCTCTTCGTCACGGAAGAGCCCCTGAGGCTGGCCTGCATCGCCGAGGCCTGCTTCACTGTGCGCAAGCGGCCCACCGAGTTCAGACTGCAAGTGTCCACCCAGGTCGGTCAGCTTTTTTTTAATAGGTTGGATAGAAAATTAGAGTTGAGAGGACGTCGGAGTTTTTACGTTAATTGAATTACTAGAAGACTTTAGAGCGTAATAATTGTATGCTAGAATATTTTTTAGGAGAATCAGATTCTGGATGATTCGCAACGACGTCCCCTCAAAGCTTTTAATTTTGTAGATTTTTTTGTTTATAGAAATCATAGAATATGTGTAAGTTAGAAGCTCTAAAATACGTTTTAGACAACTTATTTATTAATTCTTTAGAGAATTACATACGTGTACTTTGATTTTGTATCCACTTAAAACTAGCGCTTAAAAACTACAATTCTAATACTTAAGAAAGAGTCGATAAACCGCTAAAAATTCGGCGAGCACACAGCGGAGAAAGCGGAAGGTAAAATTGTTGACGATTTGGACACTTAGCCGAGTGCACCGGGCGAGAATCCAGTGGCGAGCACCACGGAGATCGTCCAGTGCACCGGCGCGGGCGGCGGCGGCGGCGTCGGGGGCGGCTGCAACCCGCACAGCCGGCCCAGGCGGAGGGTCCTCATCCTGCGCGCGCCCAGCCCCGAGCTCAAGGCCGTCTGGCACAACCTACTGCAGCGGCAAATGTAAATTCTCACAACAGCCATTGTACCACACACTCTCTGACACTCTCTGCTCTTTTCTCTCTCTCTCTCTATCTCTTTCTTTATATCTATCTATTTTTTTGAATGATTTCGTCTGTTTTGCTTTGAGTTTTTCAGTGATTTTTATCGATAGTTTGATAGATTTTTATTTCGTGTGTGCGATGTAGTCTTGTCATACAGTTTGCCCTCAAACGATAGATATCTTAATATGGTTGACGTTATTATTCTTTTGTCGTTTTTAGCAGCATCTATTTTAGTATTCTGATTTCTTGCAATTAGTATAGTTTTACAGTTATTAATCTAGTCACGGTAACACTTCATTTTGAAAGTTTGCTTACTACATAATAACTTTTAGTATTGATTGAAAAATAAAAACTTTAACTAAACTGTATGCCAAAACAAAATATTTACTTTGATTTGTTGGTATATTACGGTATGTTTTGAAGTAACAAAAATGTGCACAAAATTACGACGTGACATTAAAATCAATTGGAGTGTTGAATAATTAACTACAGTTATAAACTATTTCATTTTAAAGAAAAAAATTGTTGCAGAAACTTATAACAAAACTCTAATCGGTCAAAAGACTTTAAAAACACAGAACAGTGATTTGCGAAATATATTGTTTGTATGGTGTATATATGATTCTGCTTAACTTAGATGTAGTGCGATGTTAAAATTGAATTGCATGATTATCTCTGTTACTTTATTAAACATATAGAATATAATGCAGATTAAAACTTCTATTTTAAACATGTGATGAGATACTGAAAAAAGTTTGGTAAAACTAAACGTCCTTTTCAACCTTCCTTTCAAGCTGCCTTTTTAAACCAGCGTTTTTAACATAAAAAGCCAAAGCACCAAAGTACTTTTACCGAATTTTTTTCATAATAGAGGATGTTCGTTGGTTAAAATGTAGTGCAAAACTTCGAGGAACCCCGAGAAAATTTTGTATATCGGATCGATAATAAATTTTGCTACGATTCTCCACTGTAACTCCGAGTTTGTAAGCAAAACTGTAGTCTTGTAAAAACACAAAGAATGTATGCAAACTTGAAGAAAATCGACCTATTTTACCCAAAGAAATAAAAGCCTGTTTACCCAAAAACTCTGCAAATTCAATAGAGCCCTTTCACTCGGAACCAGGCCCCGATCAAAGACAAATCTATTAAACAGAGCAACGCACGCTGGACATACAAACGAAACACTGCACGTTTTTCTCTGAACCGCTTGGAATCTGTAAGTCGATCTATAGCGCATGACGCAAGCAAGCAAGCAAGCAAAGCAAGCAAGCAAAAAGTAGAAAAAGGTTCGACGAACTAGATAAAAAAAAATTACCACGTGAGCAAATGAGCAAGGCGAAATGAATAAACCGCTCGACTCCCCCACCAGAAATCTGGTCTATTACAGAATTTACGTAAACACCGGGTACGGAGCCGGGGGCGCGGTGCTCGACAGTCCCGACGACGACAGCCCGACCACCGTCATCGGGATGGCGCAGGGCGGATATCTGCCCGGACACGGCGCGCAGAGGGAGCTTGCCAGCAGTTCCGAGGTGAGTCACACATCAGATTAGATCGGAGATGCGCTTTTTTTTCGGTGTCAGGTGCTTTCGGAGAAGGTGCGGATAATTGGAGGGTCTTTCGGGGCGGAGGCGATAAAAAATGACAGTTGGGTGAAAATGGCCAAAAACGTCTACTTTGCATTTATTTTTGTGAAATAACTTGCAAATGGAATACAGTTTTTCTGATAATGATTGTAAAAGTTACAAGTTTTTCTTAAGAACAGAGATGTAACTTTTACTTATCGACACTCTCCTTACTGAAAATTAAATGACCGTCTGCTTCCCCGATCGAAATCTCGTTGAAAAACAACATTTGGCAAAGTATCAAGTATTAAACACTTTCCGAAACACCTCGACCATCCAAGAAAAACATCGTTACCGCCCGCTCGACTCGGCGAAAAGCTGACGCGAATAATCCGAAAATCGACGGCGCGCTCGACAGGTTTACAGGTCGACGCAGCAGCTGGAGGAGGACAGGCAGCAGAGGCCGGGCGACAGCCTGGACCTGATGCTGAAGGACTCGAGCCAGCAGGAGGACAATCATTTGGCCCAGTGGGTGCGTAATTCGCATCAGATACCGCCGCCGGACCACGAAGTGCCCATCGAGGAGTGGACGCCCGAGGAGCTCGCCGCCAGGACGCCGAGGGAGGCCACGGCTCGCGATTTCTCGGAAGGTTGCTCCTAACTGTCTTTTATCTCTCTTAGAATTCCGCGCTGATTTCTCGAATCTTACAATGGTTCGATGCTTGCTTTTCAGTAACGGAAGAAAGTACAGTAGTCAATTCGGACGTGGAGCAGCAAAGCACCGCGTCCAGTGCTAGTTTAAGTACCGTAAAGTCCAATAGCATACCGCTGAAGAAAAACGGAAGTGCCGTATCGTCCAAAGACACGTCTTCCGGATCGATAAACATATGTAGGAGGTGTCACAGGTATTACACACTCATCGTTTCATATTGCCCCCTTACCATAATTAAATCCTCTCCACTATTACTCGATGTACTAAAAAGTTTAGATTGCTTTAAAAGCTCCTTCTGCATCTCAGCCCTGAACTCGCACTCATAGATCATCCAAAGTACAACACCAAACACATCCCTAAGAATCTCTCAGAAGAAACGAATACTCTCATTGAAAGACGCATGTCTGCTTTACGGAAACGTAGTAATATACGTCGCAGGTCAGGATGCCCGACGCCGCCGCTGGTCCGCGATCCGTTCTCCCCCCTGCCCCCGAGAATCGCGGTCCTGCCGCCCACGCCCGACCTCTGCTCGAGGCATCGGCTCAGGAACGGCCTCTACGACAGTCCGGGCCGCAACAGCCCGGCTCGCTCCTTCTCCGCGGAAGCCAACACCGAGGACGGCAGCGAGGACGATCTCGACTGCGACGGCGAGCCGCCTTACAGGTTTTTCATTTTATTTTTTAGTTCGAATTAAAGAAGGCTATTCAGAGTCCTATTCTAATATACTCGAAATACTCGAAAGTCTTACTCAAGAGGGAAGAATGCTTCGAAATGTTTATCTACGCCTCGTAAAAGCAACATCCTATCGCATTTCATACAAAAAGACCTTCTTCCCTCTCGAGTCCTCCGCTCGAGCTTGAACGCCTCTCTGCTCCTCCGCTCAAACAAGCTCGTCCCCTCCCCCCAGAGCTCTGCGCCGCTTTGGCACGATGAGCAGCCTGGACCAGGACGACGAGCTGGACGATCAAACGCTGACGACGACGACGACGACGACGATCGCGACGGCCGCGACGATATCCGAGAGCGAGGAGAGCACCGGCCTCGAGTCCCCACCTTCCGGCCTGCGCGCCTGGACCCTCAGGGCGAGCAGCTACGTGGTGAGCAAAATGGCGATACTGGAGCACTTTGGCGAGGGCTGCCTGCTGCAACCGCCCGCACCCCCCGAGCGCACCGAGTTCTCCCTAGATCCCGGCAGCAACGGCGACGAGGAGGGCACCACCTCCGGGGGAACATCCGGCGACGACATCTGGGGAACGCCCACCTCCGGCGGACCGGACGATGAGAGCTTTACCGGCAGCCCGGTAAGCTCCCAGCTCCCCGCGGGCTAACATCGCAACATCACACAGACACGCGCTCGCGACGGCTCGTTCTACATTTCTATATATATATATATATTTGTAAATTGCCCGGTTGTTTCATGTTATTGTTTCCTCGCCGAATATTCGTTGCTGTTTGGGTATCGCAAGCTTGGAGGGCTACTTGGATCGGGGGGGCTTGCAGTTAAAGCGTTTTTTTTTTTTTTTTTTTTTTTTTTTTTTTATCCGAAGCTGCGGATTTTCAGTGTTGTATGAGGTGTCGTTTCGAAACTTAAGTTAAGAGAACGCAAACGAATAACTATTTTTTTCAGCGTACACTCTGCCACTTCGACTATATATACGAATTTCTTTCTTTCCTTCACTTTTTCTATTCTTCTCTTATTAGATCTTATTCTTTCAACCCTGATTTAGAACTAGTGTTTATTCAGTTGATCCTGCAATTTTCCAGAAACTACTTGTTTGTAGTAATAAATTTATTTGAAAATGAAATTTCTCAACCTGATCCTTGAAGGCACGTTGAATGCTTAGAATAATCCTTTTATACTTTTCATTTCATTTAAATAATGAGAAATTTAATTGATAATAGCTTAATCACAAGTTTTTATAGAAATTGTAGATGATTTCTTTCAGTATTAGTACTTTTGATTTTCTTCAAACTAGTACAAGTTTAAGTTAATTTACAAGAAAAATATTCAAAAAAGTACTCTTTCCTTTTTACTCCTATTATTTCACTTACTTTATAATCAGGGTTGACTAGAACACGTATTTTGAAGGTACAAGCTACTTTTTATTTTCTAACAATCATCTATGACTCACGCTTTCCGGCTTGGATCTGCTGGAATGGTGTGAATTATTTTTTGTGAGAGAAATCTTTCGATGGTGCAAAAGAGCCTTTAAAGAACACAATCCACGGATTTCTTTCGATGCAGCATGAATCATTTTTCCGTCCTGTTTTAAAGAGAAACAAGTGTATATATAAATTAAAATCTAAGTGAATGCAGCATAACAATAAATGAATACTTACGAGTCGGTATCTGCGATGAATTTACGCCTTGAGACGAGATATTGACGTATGTATTATGCTAGAATGAGAACTTTGCACTTCCCGAATTCGCTTCGATAGTCTTGGCTTCATTGCTTTTTAAATTAAAGAATTTTAACGTTGTACTAACTTTGATTTTGAATTGAGTAATTTGTTTATCTATATATATCGTAAGGTTTGTAATTTGAAAATGTAAAAGTATAATATATTGTAAAAATTACAGTACTTTTGGATATTGAATGTGCACTCCAAATTGATGATCGGATGGAACATCAATGCATTGCTTATTTAAGGACATTGAAATTTTGCTTCGTATTTATTTGAGCAAAAGGAACTAAATGCGGGAAATAATTATTCACGATTTCATTTATAAATTTTTAAAGATAAATTTTGGCGAATCTTCAACAAAACTTTATATAGTGAATGATTATTTTGGTGCTTTTTAAAATTTTATTTTTAAATAAGGTTTTAATTTAACATATAAATAATATAAGATAACGTATCGAGCATTTACGCACAAAAATATTGCTTTCTGCACAAATAAACGATACAAATATTTAAAGATGCGCTTTGAAGACTTGTAAAATTAACGACGAAGGACATCTTTAAAGAAATTTTCTTTTATTGAAACAGCAAGAGAATTAATAATTTTAAAATTAATTTATTTCTCGCGCATTTGCTGGTTCAATGGCTGCTAAATTAAAATTTAGTTCCTTTTCTCAACTGCAGAAAAATATATGCAAGAGACTGCACCAATGGCACTTACAGCCTGTACCTTCTCTTCATTATGCGCGGAGGACCGTAAGCTCCAAAGTGAATAATAAAACAGTCGATTGGAATAATCGCCAACTCAAAGCATATCCCGTCTGTTCTATCAGTAATCAATCTCAATTCCCAAAGCACGAATAAAATATCCGCAAAAAAAAAAGAGATTACTCCAAACGACGGTTCCTCGAGCCATATAAGTAAAGTACCAGTAAAGTATCCTAAGTAAATAAACTAAGAATAGCATATAAGCTTCGCACGCCACTGCATGACAAGAGACTTGCTTGCCCTCTGTTTGCCAAGAATCACTAGCCCGAGCTGTGCCCTGACTTCCCTAGCCGCCGTCGAACGGAGCGAGCCTCCATCACCATCCTTACCACCAGCACCACCACGCCCATCGGCCCCACCATCAGCACCACCAGGGCGAGGACAACTACGGCTGCTGCGACGACGAGGAGGAGGAGGACGAGGACGCCGAGGACGAGCAGGAGGACGCGGACTCCGAGCCCGAGGACGTCTCGCTGCCGGAGCTCAGCATGGAGCAGCTTCTCGGGGGCGGAGCCGCTAGCAGTGCAGGCACGGGGAGCCTCGGCTCGCTCAGGTCCTTCCTGGGCAGAAGGAGGCTCGAGCCGCTGCCGGAGGAGGAGGATTCGCTCTCCGTCGGCAGCGGCAGCAAACAGCAGGTATAGAACGGCAGGAATGTAAATTGTTCAATTTTTCTCATTGACTACATCGACGTCCTCAGGTGGGCTGGTGGTGACAGCGGTTTCCCCAGGCGACGCCGCCCCAGGACGTCTTCGCCAAGTTGAGCCGCGAGGACGAGGAGTTCCGCCGCAAGATCCTGGACCTGCACCGCAAGCTCTCCGACCCCGACGAGGAAGCCGTCAAGACCGCCGAGCAGCAGCACCGCCTCCCCCTGACCCCTCGCCGCCTCCGCGAGCTCGAGATGGTGGTGCAGCGCGCCGAGGAGACCTTCGACCGCAACCAGGCCGACCAGGCCCAGGCCCAGGCGGACGAGGACGCTCGGCCGGCGCGCAAGAAACGCGTCGAGTTCGAGGACCTCAAGGCCTCCTCCAGCGAGTCCAAGTTCCTGAACCGGCTGCGACTGAGGAAGCGCAGCCTCAAGCTCCTGGGCTTCCTGAGCTCCAAGAGCCAGGACAGCGGCAGCGCCAGCAAGCAGCAGGAGGAACGAGCGGCCAGGCTCCTCAAGATGTACATGCCCGAGGCGGGCCCCGGCGGTTCCTCAGCTGCCTCGACGTCCAAGCCGGGCCCCAACACCATCTCGATTCATCACACGTCCAGGGACAGGCGATTCTGGAAGCTCAGGAACAGAAGGAGGTCCAGCTCGACTTAAGACCAGCTCGCCGTCGCGCTTATCGACGAGTACTCCTGCTCTTTGTTGCTTTCATTTTTTATCTTTTATTTCGAGAGAATTCAATTGTTCGCGTTTAATAAAGATGACTTTAATCTTTGAAATTCTTGTACTCTTTAAATTATTGAGAAGCGGTTTTTCTCCTTATTTAAAATTCAATAGATTCCGTGTGTAAAATAAAGGTTTTACGGAAGCAGGAATATTTGTCGATATCGGGGCGTGCTTCAAGGAGAGGCAGCCGTATAGGATACTCGAGAACTATATTCTGATACTTTGTACGTGCGACGCCTGTAAAAGCCCATGAAACTTAGCGGCAAACTTACGAGAGCGAGAAGAAAGTTGAAAGTTTTGTAGAAGAGTTCCTTCGTCGAAGGGGAGACAGAGAACATTCACTATAGGTCTTTCTAGTTCGATAAACTTAAACAGACAAGATGACGTAGACCTAAGCTGTTTTCGTTTCCCTCACAAAAATGTCCACGCGATATTCTTATTTTCTAATCCTTTCCGAACGAAGATTCGTGTTTGTATGATATAAGGACGTGTAATATCGCTACACGTTAGATAAGAATGCCTTGATAAGGTTCGTTATTGTTATACAGAGGATCTATTTCTTTGATTTTTCAAAGATGTATTTAAACTTTTGTTCCGAGTGTTTAGGACTATTTATATATAACTTATGAGGTGAGGCTAGTCTAATCAAGACCCTAATAATTAAAAACAATTTAAAAAATCTAGTACTGTATTTCTTGCATTGAATGTAACCATAAGTCGAGTATCCTATATACCTTTGAATCTTATGAATTACAATTGAAAATAATAAATCAGAGTCTCCCCGCAATTCTATGCGACTTCCATCGAATACTCGCGTCAAAATAAAGATAATTTCTATGAAGAAAAAGATCTGCGTTTTTTTCTATAGATCATAGTGTGCCAATAGTTATCTGTGAAGATAAAAAAATGCCTAGTCTTGCATGACTTCTCTGGTGGAAAAACTTTTTCTCGTACTAATCGCGGAGACTTTCGGCTCCTGCCTTTCCTACTAGAGAAAAGACATGTGTTCGAGATGTAGGCGTAATTTAGATGTTTCTACTACATAGTGAGTAAATAAAAAAATCTAGTTACGAGGCTTTAGATATTTATAAAGTACCGAAAATGGATACCTTATTTTTCTGACATTCGCAAATAAAATTTTTCTATAGTTACACATAAAGCGCTTGACGATAAGTAAAATCGTTCTTTTTTCATCAGATTGAGTCCACTGAATGTAACTGTTAATTTCTGTATAGTTCCAACGATTATTCGACTACATTGTTACTCGTCGCAGACGATTAGTTTAATGAATAAAAAAAGTCAAAAATCAATTTACGTACGTCCAGTTTCTGCTGAGAGAAATGGCCTATATTTAGAGCGAAAATGAATTCGTGTTCGAGTTCGTCCATTTTTTCGACGATGATCTTTCGAGGTGCATTAGCGAGTGTAATCGAATTTACGGATTAAGCCACTAAACGCAGTACTTTTAATTAGGTCCGCACGACTGACCCAAAAGGCGGCACAATCATCTTCCACTTAATGGTATTATATATGCCTTGCTCCTGATGTAAGACAAAAGAAACTTGAGATTTCATTGAAAATTATATGATTATTGTTGGTAGGTTGTAAAATAGCCATCAGGCTGAAAGTACGAATAAATGATATTATTTGTTCAATCTGTTTTTTGTATTTCACACTGCGAAAAAAATAAATCTACGAATTAAATAGAAAGAGAACAATTTTTCAAACACTCACACTATCTTTTTGCACTTTAATTTCGTTTCAGATTTAAACAAAAGCTTTTAAGTATATTTTTAAAACAATAACTGTAAATTTATTTTAACTTTAGTACATTTTTATCAGATTTTTTATAAAATTTACAATTTATTTTACACTTATACTAAAAACAATATTATTCCATTGCATTAAGCCATTTAACCCTAAGCAACTCATGAAGAGTATCACCATCTAATCGCTTTGGATTGTTTCTAAATTCAACTGTTGCTTGATATCTTTTTTCATCAATCTTTGGAAAGACCATTAACTTTCCATTTTCATGAAGGTAAGTGCTAATTGAATCAATATCATCAGGTAAATTGTCTGGTAATTCTATAGGTACAACTTTGATAAGGTGTTTTATTTTCCAAAGCATTGCACACATTTCTGGAGTATTTTTCACTATAGCTTCTTGCCTCATGCCTGTCTAAAATATAAGAAAAGTTAAATTAAGAAAAAAACAAGTTTTATTAAATTATTTGTATAGATAACATTTTTAATTTTTAGTCTTAAAATAGATTTTTTTTAAGTATGCAAGTAAATAATCGATCATGATTCTAAGAATAAAATTAAAAAATAAGTCAATAATTGAAACAATTACCTCTGAATCCAACCGAAGATTTTTTAAAACTTTCTTTTCCCAATGAGGATTACCTCTGAAAGGTTTAATTCTTGTAATCAATAACAGTTTCGTTGGAGTTATAGGTGGATCTACATGATTTGGATACCTGTTTGTATAAATATGAATTATTAATCAGTTTCATCAAAGGCACAACATAATAATAATCATAATAATAATAAAAATATTAAAATTAAAACGAGTACCTGGGATAATAAGTAACAAGCCCATATTTTTTGCCATCCTTGTTCCACGCTTTAGGTGTGCTATTGTGTTTGAACGATCTCACTTGATTCCAAATAACTCTAACTGGATTCAATATGTTACTACACAAAAATGATTAAAAACGATAATTTTTATTCATAATACACATAAATTTACTTTTCTTGACTAAACAGAAACTTTTTTAATAACTTATACTTTCCTTACCTTGTCATTGTGCAAATTCAACTTTTTCTTGTAGTCGAAATCACTCGTTTTATTGACAGAGACTATTTAAAGAAATTAATATAAATTACAAATAAAAACTTTGTTTGTAAAACTCTGCATAGAACATTGTGTTGCAAAGGTTATAAAAGAGTAGAGATGGCGTTAAATTTACCTTTTAGAAAGTCAGTGTCGCCAACATTATAATATTTCATAAAAATTTAAGGCTTTTAAGTTGCACGAACTTGTTTATTTTTAAAAATAATTAATATGCATCAGCTTTTCATAAATGCGAACTTTAATTATTCCCTTTCGCTAACTTAAAAATGTTCTTATTTGAAATTTATGATATAAATGTACCATTATGGATGTTTATACGTTATTTTTAAATTATCATTTATCGATTTGTTCATGTATAATGTATAACAAAATAGAATGCTTACCTATAATTTCGATTTTATTAACGATGATAATTTAATATAATCATCATAATCATAATTATAATTTCAATATGATTCAGAGTTTAAAAAAATCTCAACCATCAATCTAATATAAACTGTCATATTTGAAAAGCCAGACTTTTCTTTTTAGGCAACGAAATCATCAAGAAAAGGGTTGAACAAAAATAACTTAAATAAAATTATTTTTACTTGTTTCCTTCTTGTACCAACAACGATATCGTTGCTTCTTGCTTGTAACAACGCATCTACGACGTCGTAGATGCGTTGATTTCAAAATTTAAAACTGCCGTACAATTTTATTGATACTTTTTTGGTCGATCAAACACTTGTTGATCCAACAAATATTAATAATAAAAAACGGTATGTGTACATCTATCCACTAACATTCTCTTCATCGATCTTTTTTCAACAATAATTGTCCGATTTTAATTGTTTGAATTAGTTTACAGAAATAACAAAATTATAATTGTACTTACATTTATTTTCATGAAGTTGAAAGTCGGTAAAGCAGATAACAATTCGGCAGGTGTAAAAGCAAAACATGATCGTCTCCCACTATATATATATAGACGCAGCACCAAAACGCGCGCGCGGAACAGCGCCTTTTCGTAGAACAGCTCACCAATATACTCGCACACACACACCTCAGCTGGAGCCTGGAGGTGGAGGCCTAACCTCCATTCAGTCGCGCAATTTATTAATAAACTCGGTCGGCCGTCGTCGCGCGCGCGGAGAAGGAGAGCAGCCGCCGTCACCGCCGAGGGCGTGTTTTTATTTGGGTCCGATAGTCGTGCGAGAAAGAAAACGAGCGTTCGTGTTAACTGGCCGTCGTCATTTTCGTAATTATGTAAACGTGAACACACGAGAAAGCAAAAGATACAGAGAGCAGTGCCGTCTCCTGGACGACGAGGATTTAATCAGGGCGTTGCTTCTAATCCGCCGAAAATGGCTCGACCGAAGCACCGTGCAAGCGTCGACGTCTGTGCCGACTGCGGGTCTCCTGGTGAGTCGTCGACTTAATAGTTTCGCGGAAGATTAGTTTACAGAATGATTCATTTATTATTGAGAGTTTAATCAGTATTTTGGCGGATTTGTTTTGGAAAGTGTTTGTTTGGGGAGAGACTTTTTAGTTTCTTGTGTTTGCTGCCTCAGAGGGTTTCTAATGGGTTGTTTTGTGTTTTTATTTAGAACCAACTTGGGCTTCAGTAAACAGAGCTATACTGTTGTGCGATGAATGTTGCAGCATACATAGGAGTCTAGGAAGACATACATCATACATCAAATCATTAACAAAAGGAGTTTGGAGCACAAACATGTTAAATGTGAGTTTATTTTTTGTATATACATGTATATTAATTATTATTATTATTAGAATATTAAATAATTCCTTTTATTGTTTTTGTAAAATGTTTCTTTGAAAAAATTATAAATTATTCTTCTATTTGATCTATTTAACTTTTAATTGCATGAGCTTAAAAACTGTGTACTATGCACAGGAAATTTAATTATAAGATACTGTGCCAACAAGATCAATAGCTTTCGTCTTCAGTGTGACACAGTTATGATTGATGTACATGTTCTAAATAAGAATCTCGTTACAAAGCTTTGAAATTTAATTGTTAATTTGACTGCTTGTTGTTACATTGTTATTATATTCTTTTTTAAACTATTCTATGTAAGGACACTTGTCCATTTAATTTATTTAATAAATAAATAATAGAAAAAAAATTGACATTTTTTAAATGTGTAAGTATTAATAGTGTTAATAAATAAATTTCATAAGTTTTAAGTAATGTTTTATTGTTGCACAGTAACATTTTTGTATTGCACAACTATTTGCTTATTTTGTAAATTTATTTTTTGTAGATGGTACGAACATTGAATGATAATGGAGCCAACAGTATTTGGGAGCATTCCCTCTTAGACCCCAGTAATTCTAAATTTAGCAGAAGAAAACCTCAAGCTAAAGATCCTTTACAGTTAGTGATCATTTCTTTACCAATACCATTCTTATAATTTAGAACTTTTATATACTAATTAATATTGTTTTATTTTTCTTGATGCAGTCCTGTAAAAGCAGATTTTATCAAAGCCAAACATCAAGAATTAAAATTCATTTTACGCTCATGCAAGGAAGAATCTTGCAGTGAAGAAGAACTTAGCAGACAATTGCACAGTAGTGTACGCACAGGCAATTTGGAAACTTCTTTAAGACTACTTGCACAAGGAGCTAATCCAAACTACTTTTACAAGGTATATGTCTCAGTAATAACCCTGTAAAAGACCAGAAGCTTGTCTAAGTTAATAATTTATTTGTATTTATAGGAAAAAGGAACAAATCCCTTACACGTTGCTGCTAGAGCAGGTCAAGCTCTTCAATTAGAGCTACTTATAGCTAATGGTGGAAATCCTAGTATAGTGGATTCAAATGGACAAACTCCAGCAGAAGTGGCAAAGTAAATCTAATTAATCCTAATTTTTATGTTTCATACGAAATACGAAAATTAATGTTTTTTGTATTTTACTTAGACTGGCAGGTCATTTGGATTTATCAGAGAGGCTTATTGAGTGCATGTATGAAGTAACAGATAGACTGACTTATTTCCTGTGTAGTAAAAAACCTGATCATAAATCTGGTGAGCATCTAATTATTCCAGAATGGGCAGCTACTTTGGAAAGAAGTGAATTAGCGTTTGAAGCAAGGCATAAATTGCAAATGGTACTGCATACATTATTATACTAATATTTCTTTGTTAAATGATTTATTAATAAATATAAATTTATTTTTAGTTGCCAAATCATTTACTAGAAGAGCTTGCATCTGACGTTTATGACGAGGTTGATCGACGCGAAACAGATGCTAGTAAGTTTAAAGTTTATTTTTTTAACTCTGTAGAAGTAAAAAGCCAGGACCTAAATATCTAAACTCTTATCTCGACTGATTAATAAAATTCATTTACGTGACGTGAAAGTTGTTTCCCTTTGTACATGTATGTACGTCAATTGTATTCGAAACGTTCTTGCTATCATCATTCTTAACGTAATTCATTAGAAATTCTGATAGGATAATAACCGTGCTGTCTAGTCAATCCATCTTTAAATGTTATTAATGTGCATGAACTTTTTCAAAATGCTATTCTCAAGGAGAGGTAAGTAAAACAACTTGAATCCTGCTAAAGCCAAAGTTTAGTTTCATTTTTCAGTAGAAACATTAAAAACAACATTTAAATAATATATTCATTTATAAAATTAGTAGATTATTGACATTTGCGTTTTAATTTTAAAGCAAATTTTTTTTTATATTGTAAGCACTAGTAGCGGGAATGGCCCACGCAAATCGAATCGGACTTTTTTTTCTATTTGAAAAGCATGCTCTATTAAGTTTTGTACACGTCAATTATTAGTGCCTCAAAGTGACATGCACTTAATGTCTGTTATGAATTAATTGAGAAACTAATACAAGTGTTTTAATAGTTTGGCTGGCATCGGCAACACTACCTCAAAGATGTATAGTGCCATTTCTACCGATTCACACGCAATTATCTTCGACACGAAATCAAGCTCGTCAAAAATTAGCAAGGTTTACTCCAAAGGAATTTGCTACGCTGATAATCGATATTCTCACGGAAGCTGGCCAGAGACATAGCGCTACTAATAGCACACCTCCTCAAGGTAAAAAAGGTTTGCTCGATTAAAAATTTTTACAATAAAAAAAAATCGTTTCACATCAAAAATTGGAAAAACTTTACTTTTATGTTTAAAAGTTGCGTTTTTAAAACATTTATACTTGCAGGATGTGAACATTTTATGCTGATTTTATTACAAGATAAATCTCTTAATAAATTTCAATTTTTACAGATCCGACCGTATCTATGTTACGTAAGGAACAATTAGGAAGGCACGGATCGCAAATGTCAGATGATGAGCCGTTGTATGACAGCGTGGCTTCCGATGACGATTACGCCAACCTTACAACAGACGGTACAGCCGGATTATCCTCAACGAATGCAGATAATGAGGTAAGGCAAAAGTATAATATGATATAGTTATAGACATAGATAAATATCTTTCGTCACACGTGCAAAATATAATAGAAAAAAAAATCAAACCAAATATCTCGGAGCTAATGAGACAAACACACTATATTACACTTGGTAACACTTAAACTTGAAGGTACCGGAACTAAAACGACGATTAAGGCATCGACTGAGCTCGTGGCTATTCTGTAGGCAGTGTTATTAGGCAAGTCTGGTAAATTCAAAGTGTTTGTGCATGCACACTCAATAACCAAGAATGAAATTACCGCATACCTTCTTACGATATATTTTGAATGCTCCGACCTTTCGAAAAAATTTTGATTTTTATAATCATCATTCGTACACATTTTGTCATCTGTGATAGAGAAACTGCGACGATACATTACATTCATCATACATTAAACATTTGTCATTTTTTTATTATTGTCATATGTACCTCTTTCTTTATCAATGATTGAGGAGTTGAACTGCAGTAGTAACAAGTTCTAAATTTATTAGGAATGGTTTTATATTAACGCTTCTGTTAAAGCTTGAAATTTTAAATTTAACAAAATATAAAAAAGTTTTTTCGCAAATATAAAAAAATACATGATAGAGCATTTCAATTCCATTTTAATCGGTAATTGTTAAATTTATTGTAATCCTTAATTTTTCGTTCATAATATTTATGATTCTTTCCAAAATGTACCAAATCTCATTTAGCCGATAAGCCCTTACGTTGATTGCGATTATATTTTCGAACGGTAGGAAATCTTCTAAGTTTTACATTTTTATTATTTCTAGAAAACATTGGCTCCGATAGCAAAAGGATTGCCATCAGTCGTGGAAGTATTAAAGAAACAATTAACTTTGTCGGAATCCACGACAAGAGATCTTAGGGAAGAAGTTCGACGACTACAAGCTACTGTTGAACAGTTGACACAGGAAAATCGCGAATTGAAAAACATAATTCAAGTAAGTATACCAAAATTATATAAGTATCACACGAAACAAAATTACTTAACATAAAATTTTCACAAATTGCGTTATTTTAGGCTCAAGCCAAATTAAAACCGCAACCAGAAAGAATAATCAATGGTCACATTGGCGAACATGATCCAGAATTGGAGCCTGTCCTAGATATTAAGACCTCCACTACACCCACTCGGGGTAGTCAACGACCAGCATCGATGTACGAAACTCGAGAAGGCCTAAGAAAACCTTCATGCTTCATTAATCAAGTAGGTCTTGCACGTGCGGTAACATCGACCGTTTAAAAATGTGCGATAAAAATAAGTGACATTTCATTCTAACAAGAATCAACGGAATCAGTCAAATTACCATATGAGTCATAGTAGTGATTCATCTACCAGCATACTTATTGTATAAATAACAGCTCTTTGATTATTATTATTATTATTATTTTTTTTTTTTTTTTCAAAACTATTGGAAAAATATTTTCTTACATTTCCATAAATATTAGCCAGTAAGTCAATTACATCAAATTTAATACAGAATCAATGGTTTGACTGATACATTTTTCAGACAAAACGAGAGAACGAGGGACTGCCGCGACCGTGTACAACGCAGGGACTTTGGGAGTGCGGTACCCCCAGTTTACCACCCAGTGAAGAAGTCACGAGGCGGACGGAGCAAGTTACAAGGCGTATCCAGGAATTATGGATGGCGATGCAGGATCCCTCATATCGCGAAGCCTTTGTACCCTGCGCGGAACGCATTCGAGTTGCTGTCGCCGAACTCGCTGCGATATTTCCCCAGGTAACCGTTGTTAAATCATCAATTGCATTCAGAAGATTACGAGCTCCATGTTTGTAAAACGTTTTATTAATGTTACAGAACCCAGTGGACGATAATATTAGATCTGCTCTTCGTCAGTTGAACGGCAATACGGGTAGATTACAGGCTGAATGTTCCGCTTTACAAAGATGTACCAGTGATGCCGATCACATGGATCGCTGTCTTCAACAAGTTCGTTCCAGTGCCTATGACATCGCCAAAGCTACTAAACTCCTTGTCACCCAGTTTCAAATATCGTAACTGTTAATATATTGCGCTGTTTTTATTCAAACCTAACATCACGAAAAAATGAAGTTCTCGATTTATTTTTAATGAATTAGATTAAATCGAACGTAATTATAGAACTTCATTAAGTGGAAGATGTGTATTGTTAATTGTATTATTATATACATCTTTTAATTGAAAAGAGTCTATGAAGCTCGTGTACAATAATTTCATATAGCTTCGTAGGCTCTTTCTATGACAGTTGCCAAGATTGGTTATCTCTTTACATTGGATTATAACTGAATTTTGTGTATATATACGTGTATATTCTTCGAGGGGATTTATTTTTATTAGAATCGAAGAATATTTAAAGATTCTAATTTGTTATGAATGATTACCTCTCGCAGAAACAATCAAGACTGAATTAGCCTTTCTTTGTCAATTGTCCTTTTATCAGTTTTAAATGTTCGATGCCGAGGTTGTGAGATTTTTTGATATTTTATTATTTTAATAAAATAAAGGGAACGATTCTACTTTTTAATTGTATACATTGGATTTTTTGCTGTTGTTGCGTGTGCAATATAAAAGTACATTGAAATTTTTTGAAGTTTCTGTACGCGTTTTTAACGTTTTTTCGAGAATTAACCATGGCATCGATTTTAATGAATCTACTTATTGTTGCATTTGGAATGCATGACTTAGATTGGTGCTATATTGGCTTGACGAGCCTGCGTAAAACTGTTACTCGTTGATTGTAGAAAGGTTTAGGACCATTGCCCTGAAACTGTCGTTTAGTACACGAAATGCAGTGGTCTAATGATTATATTATACTTATTGATATGATTGATATTATTAACATAATGTTCAATGAATATTAAACGAAATATTAATCGCGTTATATATTTTACGCTTTATTATTAATTCTACTTATAATTGTATTCTGTATAGTTTTATTTGTACAGTTACATATTTTAATTTTTAATTTATTAAAATTATAAATTGCTTTCAATTTTATTCAGAAACGAAATTGTAAAGATGTTTTAGTTCTAATTTAATGTAACTTGTAATTCTTTTACATGTCGAGTTTGTTTTTTCTTACATGTATACTTATTATATACATAAAACAGTATATTATAACAATAAAAGATTTTTTTCTTGAATTTTAATTCTTGCAAGTAGTTTAAATTTTTACCTTCCAAACTTAAAAACAATTGAAAATGTCATATTTTTATAACCTTATTGGCTTCTAAATACATGACGCGAATAAACCTTTAAATTACATAATTTAATTCTCATTTTATATCAGGCTTTTTACAGAAAAATCATCATTTCAATCATCTCAAATATCTATAAAATACGAAAATGGCAGAAGAAAGAGAAATACCTTCAATCGTTCACACTTACCCAGTGAGCAAGGTACATAAATTAAAAATAAAAATAAAATTAACCAAGTATATACAGTGCTTCAACCAACAACTAAAAGCTACAGCAAACAATTTCAGAAAACCGACATGCCAGACGACATGAGAGGCGAAGCAGTCGATGTTACAGTAACGGCAGTAGAAAAATTCGCCGACAACTACGAAGAAGCAGCAAAGATGGTGAAAGAAACCCTTGATAAAAAATTCGGTTCACCCTTTAACGTCGTCATCGGCGAAGCCTTCAGCTTCAGGATCACATATCAAGAGAATTCCATGCTTTTAATGTACACTGCCGGAAACGTTGCCGCACTCATTTGGCGGACAGTGGTTCAGTAAAAGATAACACGTGAATGTAAGAATTCATAAATTTTATTGAACAATGAAGTTACACAGTTTTGTACGAATAGATTTGTGCACTTTTTATATATAAATATTTACGTATAACTTATGACTCAGACGTAGATTTTTGTATATTTACATGAAATTCGTTTTTTAAATTTATAATATCACGTGTATATAAACGTAAATAACATCGAATAATTCTTTCAAAAGTGTTTATAACAAGTTCTTTGGACTGAAGGCAAAAACCAATAAGCAGTAGGACTTTAAAATTTATTGTTATCGAATTATTTATAAATTTAAATTCATTAGTTTACTTAAGGCCTTAGTCTTTAATTGATCTGGTCTGAATTATTTTTTATTATCTTTTTAATAACATTTACGTTGCTTTTCCGTTGCAATAAATAAAGGCTATATGTTTTGCTTATACAAATCAATATCAAAGAACTTTTTATCATTCTTTTACAAATAGAAGCTCTAGTTTAATGCAGCATTTTTATTAATATACTTATAAATGTATTAAATATCAAAATATTCAGTCAAGTGCTTGTGCAGCACGCAATACCTAAGGTATATTAGTGCATTTTTAGAATTGAAAGTGGCTTTGAAGAACTATTTTTTTATTACTTTGAAATAATGTAAAAGGCTCATATATCAAGCCAGTAAAAATTAAAGTTTTAATTAAATATTTTATAAAGACAGAATTCCAAATAATTCGTAATAATTAAGTTCCTTAGTATATTAAAGCATATAATTCATCCTTAGAGGAAGAAAGTTTTGTTTCTATAAATATATACTTTTGGTGATTTGGTATATAAATTACGTATACAAGCTATTTCTTAGACATATTTCTTGCAAATTCTTTTTCGCCTGACAAGTAAATGTAAAGCTTTTAGCGAGGTGTTTGTACTTTCGTGAATTGCGTATACATTGTCGTTATACTACTTATTTACCTTAAACATTAGTGTAAATTCTTACCGTTTTTCATATTTAATCAGCTTTTAAACGTTGCTTCTTTACAAGAATCATTTCTGAAAATTAAAAATATAATACTGCGAGAGCAAAAAGCCTTCTCGGCCTCGAAAAATTCTGCTTTTTCAAACGGAAAGCTTTTATAAAAAAAAAAAAAAAAAACAGCGACTACGCCGATTTCCAAATGCAGATGGCGAGATTACCGGCACAGTACATGTAAAGGAGATGCTTGAGCTGGTACGTGATCTCGAAACCGTAACCCTCGCCGACGACGGCGTGCCAGGAGGCGCCGAACTTTTTGTCCATCATCTCCTTGATCATGCGCGAGACGGACTCGTAGTTGTCGGCGTACTTCTCCGCCGCCGTCACGCACAGCTCCATCGCCTCTTGCTTCATTTCGTCTGTCATGTCACACTTCTGCAATGATTTTTTAAAAAGCTTTTCATTAAAGATTCTCTGCTTTTTTTTAAATGCTTTCTACTTCGAGGGCTTGTTTTACACTTAGGAATCGCTTTGTATCTATTATCGTGTACATAAAGTTTGCGCAAAAAATATTGGCGAAACGGATTGTTTAATTTTTATTTGATAAACGATTTTTAAAAGCTCTTTAAAAAGCAAAAATTATTTAAAATTCAATATCTTCCCAAAATTCATGTGTAACTTTTAGCTATTATATTGATAGTATTAATTAATCAAATAAAAGTATCTGCCAAAATCTCGTCGCAGAATCTCTCTCTCATCACTCGAAATTTCCAAAATTCCTCAATGTTATTGTACAAACATTCCACAACCGCCTGCACAAACGCGACGAAACCGCAAGTGTATGTTCCACCTGCCTCGCCGTAACTCAATACCCTTGCAACCGGCGCGTCAATTTGCAAGAGCAGCTCTCGCATCTATCTCCTATATTGATCTATCTCTCTGTTTACCCGCTCTTTCCCACCGCTTTGACGCAGCAAGTGTCACAAAAACTCCTCAACAAAAAACAAGAAATGAAACCCCCATAGGAAAAACAAAGCTTTAACTCACCCGACAGAGCGGATAGGTGTGCAGGATTTTGACGACGTCGTCCTTCTTGACCTCGGTCATGTTTTAGCCTGCAGAAGCGTCCGCACGCCTCGTCGGAATGCCGCGTGGGGTTGCCCGTCGCTAGGCGCCGACAGAGCGGTGACTCACGTCGTCGCGACATCGCGACGCTTTGTTAAAAGGCAAGGGGAAGGGAGAGTTTGGTCCATCGTGGGGAGTATTTCCTATCGATTGGCTATCAATGGGGAGCGAAATACTGCCTGCTGGTATTCAAGGGGTGTCGTTGGAGGGAGCGAGTTTCATTGATCAAACTTGCTTGAGGAAGTGTATAGGCCGCGGTTACTCGCTAACTTTGCGCTAAATTACGGGGTGTAGTTTGGGAAAATTCGGATACTGGCGAGGGTGAATGGATTTATTAAGAAGGGCGAACTGTTAAGATTATCTGTGATGGTTGCAATCATTTAGACCTAGTTTCAATTGAAATTAGTACTTATAATGCATGATTTTATTTAAAATTTAAAAAAATAATGATTTATTTTCTATTAAAATTTAAAAGAGTGTGATTTTAATTTACGAATATGTAGTTTATACGTTTTATTTTTCACATAAAAACTTATATAATTTATGTAAAATATTTTTTATCGATGACTTTATTTACAAGATCTTATAAATGAATTATTTAAATATTAAATTAATTTATAATTTTAACTATTAAATAAAATTTTACTGGTTGTTATTTTTATATTTTTATATCTATAAATTATATTTAAAATCATCAAAGTTGAATAGTGAAAAGCTCTTATACTTACATATCGCGAGAATACGTATTTTACACGATTCTGTGAATCAGTTGTTCTCTCGCAAATGTTTCATTCCAACCTATAATATATAGCTATGCTACTGTATTGTATTGTTGGTAAATCTTGCGCAAGTGTTGAGAAGCAAGAAGCGTTTTGAGTGAATGCACTGAAAGTTTTGCTACAAAACAAATAAAAACTGATATCTATTAATTTTTGTGACATTCTTTAAAAATTAAATATTAGATTAAATATCATTACATGTATTTTAATTCGAAAAGAAATAACCGAAGTTAATGTCAATATTTTTGTCATTCAACAGTTTATAACGTATTAATACTCTAAATTTTCATGTTTATAAAGTAAAAAAGGATTATTATAAATTTTGATAATAAATCATGACATCAAGATTTAGTGGAGCTTTGCAGCTTACAAATTTGGACGATTTTATAACTCCTTCACAGGTTAGAAATTCGAAAATGCTATTCTGCAACATGTTCTTCAGTATGTAATTTAAAATTATTATTTCTTTTCAGGAATGCATTAAGCCTGTAGAAATTCAAAAATCAAAAGCGAAACCAGGAGCAAAAATCAAAATTCAGGATGATGGATCTTATGCGGAAGTTCTTGAAGTACTTTTAGAATTACTTTATTTTTTGTGTTTAAGCATATTCCAAAGTGAAAATATAACAATTTTTTTATTACTTCAGGGAGGACCTCTAACAAAATTACAAAAAGTAGAAATTACATTAGCAGATTGTCTAGCTTGCAGTGGTTGTATAACATCGGCAGAAAGTGTTTTGGTAACGCAACAAAGTCAAGAGGAGCTCTTGAGGGTATTTAAAGAAAAAACAGAAAAACAAAAGGTAAAATATCAACTGTTTTGTGTGCTTTTTAAAATTTAATTTTAAAAGTATCATAACAATTGCAGAAAGGAGAGGAAGATGTCAAATTCATTGTTGTGAGTTTATCAATTCAACCAGTACTTTCCTTGGCCGAGAGGTATAAATTATCACCAGAAGAAACTGCACTAAAATTAGCTAGTTATTTCAAAAGTAAAGGTGCTGACATGGTTTTAGATATGACTGTAGCAGAAGATTTGTCCTTAATTGAGTCTGCAAAAGAATTTATTGAAAGATATAAAAATTCAAAGGAGGGAGCTAAACATGAACTTCCAATGCTTGCATCTTCTTGTCCAGGTGTTTATATTAAAATAAAAGAAATTGAGTTCAATAGCTTTTTAAATTTTTTTACTCATACTTTAATTTTGTTAATTATAGGTTGGGTTTGTTATGCTGAAAAAACACATGGAAACTTTATACTACCATATATAAGTGTAACAAAATCTCCACAGCAAATTATGGGATCTTTAGTTAAATATCACCTTGCTAATGTTAAAGGTTTATCTCCAGAACAAATATATCATGTAACAGTTATGCCATGTTATGATAAAAAGCTTGAAGCATCAAGGGAAGATTTTTATAATAAATTAAAAGAAACTAGAGATGTAGATTGTGTTATTACTGCAAGTGAGTCTAAAAATATTTAATTTATTTTACTAGAACTTATATCTAAGTTTTATTTAATTATGACAAATATATTTTTCAGTTGAATTAGAACAAATGCTAACTCAGGAAGAGAAATCTTTACAAGATATTGAGAATGGTGAAATAGCAAAACCATTTAAATCTCAAGAGCAAGAGAATACTAGCGTGTTGTTAAGTCATGAGGGCTCTGGATCAGGAGGGTATGCTGAATTTATATTTCAATATGCTGCCAAACATTTATTTCAAGAATCAAAAGCAAAATTAGAGTTAAAAAACTTAAGGAATCCAGATTTCCAAGAGGCAATTTTTGAGAAGGATGGTAAGGTTGTTCTTAAATTTGCCATTGCTAATGGATTCAGAAATATTCAAAATCTCGTTCAAAAATTAAAACGTGGAAAAAGTCCTTATGACTATGTAGAAGTAATGGCGTGTCCTATGGGTAAATATAGCTGCTCTATATTACTAAATATTCAATTACATAATAAACAATTTAATTAATTGTAAATTTGAATTTAGGTTGTTTGAATGGGGGAGCACAAATTAGGTCACAAGAAGGTATGCAACCTAGAGAATTGGCCTCAAAACTTGAAACTGAATACCAAAAACTTTCTAAAAGCAATCCCCAAGAAAATCAGACAGTAAAAGAGTTATATAATAGTTGGCTTGAAGGAGAAAATTCTGATAAAGCTGATGCATATCTTCATACACAATATCATGAAATAGAAAAAATGAATGCTGCAATTTCGATAAAATGGTGATTTTTGTGTTTTATACAAATTATGTACTTATTTTTTTAAAAATACTTTCCAATTGTAAATAGACGAAAATTTTTAAAGTAGAACTATTTTGGGTAAAAAAAGAACAACTGTAAATACATCATATAATGTATATAATTATTAATAAACTTATTTACAAATTAATTTGAAATCGTACGAAAATAACATTGCATTACAGCAACTTAAATCTTTAAAGTAAGATTTAATTTAATAAAAATAACAATTTTTAAATTATGCAAAATATATTAATGTGTAACAGAAAGATATTTTAATTCAATTGATAGACGTAGATTTAGTGAATTTCGTTTTTTTAAACGAATATTGTCTTCTATGGTTCTTTTAGAGAAGTGTTCCTATTTATGACTCACTTCTACAGTTCATAGCAATTCATATTCACATCATTTTTTTTTTTATTTATTACAGATTCGATTACACTTGCTGCAGATATTAAAGATTTTTTTATCATTTTAAACTTATAATTGCATTTATTCACAGTCAATACATTATTATAAAACATCTTAAATTAGATCACAATGGTAACAATATGTACACGTAACACTTACAAAGTGTGAATATGGCAAAATTAATTTTTTAAGTTAACAGTGATCAATGTTAGTACTGACAAAGATGAATACTAAAAAAATAAACTATTTTTAGTTACTTATATAATGTCTATCAAATATTCGATGTAGAATTGTTAATTGAATGCTCTTTTGTGATTTAAGTAGAATTAATTTACTTCATTAAAGTAATATGTTCAAGTAAACATACAATACTTTACAAGCTCACTGTATTAAGTCTTCATTTTTTTTTTATTTCAAGTAACAAAAAAATTTTTAGTCAAATATGCGTTTGAAAAGTATTGACGTGTATAAATTGTAAATACATATTAATTTCATAGATGCTGTGACAAACTTCTCTAAACATTATTTATTTTAAATACTTATCAATTTTTTTCATGAACTATTTTAACAGTTATTAAATTGTTACATCCACACATTAAGCATTCTTTGTGCAAACTTTTCCCAATTATATTATATTGAGAACTGACATGAATCTTATAAATTTTTTTTCGTTGAACACCATTTTATTAAGATATCAATTAATTATTTTTCCCGTTAGACGGCCAAGTTTACTATATTTAAACATTAACAAACAAAACACTCTGACAGTCATTAAATTGTGTAGAAAATTTCAGAGAGCAATCAGCCTTGCTAATATAAACTCGAAATTTTTATGTTTAAAAATTCATAAATATATTACACTTAACAATATGCATTCATGAATTTAAAGTCATTCAGATATTTTAATATGCAATCTTATAACATGTAAAAATTCAATAAATTAAATAATTTTAATTAATTTTGGATTATCTAGGACTTTGGTTATTATAAAAGTTTCCATTTTCATTAATTTTCTCTTTGGAATTATTTAAGTTTAAATCTGTGTTTGTGTTTTCAAATACACTTTCATTAATGTACTTGATTGACTCTTCTATTTTTTTATTTGAATCTTTCTTTCCAGTAGAGTCTATTAACCAGCCTTGATTATTATCTACTTCTCTTGAAACCACAAGAAAAAGCTCCTTTTCTTTACTGTCTATTTGCTCTTTTAAATAAGATAATAAATCACTGTCCTAATAAAACAAAATAAAATAATTTATTTTAATTATTAATAAAATTTAAATTATAAATATATATTTTACCTTTCCAATCAATTGTGGAGAATCCAATTTAGAGTCTAAATTGTAAAAGGCACCATCAATTTTTTTTAATGCAATCCAATGTCGTCTTTTTAATGGTAAAAGTACAAAACCTAATTTATATTCTGTTGGAACATTTAAGATAAAGCCTTCAATATTTTCTAGAGCTAAGCAATTTGGGTCCCTGTAAATGAATTTTTTGTCTTGAAAATTTATAAAGGAAATAAATTGTAATATTTAAAATGGTCTATTAACCTTCGTTTATCAAACCAAACAGCTTCACAACCTCTCCTTTGTAATGCTGCCATAATAACATTTATATCATAATTACCAAGTCCAAGCAATGACTTGTGTGGATTTATCCAGACATCAGGGCTTAAACTATAGCATATTTGATCAAGTTCTTGCTTGCTAAATCCTCTCTCTTGAAACAAATTGTTTAGCGCATGCAACGCACATAGTTCTTTAACCTTTAAAATAATAAAATTTAATTAGAATCCTTTAATAACTCTATTAATTCTTTGTACGTTTAAGAAATAGTTAAAACCTTAATAAACATTTTTAATGAATTAAATCTAATTAAAGAAAAAGCAAAAGAAAGTAAAAGCTTTCCAATCTTGAAATATTCTGAATGTTTTATTTATGAATTATTTATCAAAGTTATGTGTATATTTTTTATATTATTTTTATAAACAAATATTTTGTTACGCAGATAGTACGTCATCAAGAATCCGTAATCAAAAGAATCTGAATAATTTATGAGCTCACTTAAGACTTTAAATTTATGCAACTTCAAAAACAGATACCCATACCCATCATTTCTAAATATAAAAAAGAGTGATATTATTTTTGTTAAAATTTTTACTCGTACATTTTCACATTCTATTATTATGCAGTAAAAACGTAACTAAACAATGAAGCAGATCAGTGCCAAGTTTAAACACTACAAAAACGCAGCAACTTAACTCAAAAAAACCAAAGAAATGCGTAAATCCAAAAACTAACAAAAAACGGAAGTTGTCATTGCTTAAAAACAGTAATTAAGTACCTGACGCTCATGGTAGATAGACCCAGGCATACCAGTTGCTGTACCCGCGACCATATCGCACCGAGTTTCTACATAACTTGTTTTTTCGGCAAAGAAATTTGATCAGCTTTTTGCTTACTGTGCGAGAAAAAAAAATCTGAGATGCGACACTAAACACTGTTTGCAGCGAAAAACGACGAATTCACAGATAGCAATCAGCCGACAGCCGAGGCAACCTTGCAGTCCGAGGCGCACTGAGCATTTGATTAATAATTCATGTAGCAGTATTTATAGGCAGCAACTAAATTTGTAACCTCTTCAGGGGATTTGACAGCCAGCAGCCGAGCTCTTTTTCCGTGACTCTTTTATAGTCTTTTTGGCCTGTTTTGTTGTCTCACTCGCTCCTTTAGCGCGAAAATTACATTGAGACTTTGGGAGGGGAGGTGGCGATGTATGGGGAGTTTTGTGGGTGGAAACTCGGTCGGTAAAAACGTAGTTTAATATAATTATTTAGACTTATTTATAATTACGGAACATGTCTCAGAAACTAATTCTTACTGGAGTTCATGCACAAAAGATTCTTGCAAAAAATTCGCTGTTCTTATTATTTATTAATTTTTTAACATCTTTCAAAAAGATCACTTTTCTAGACTTCTATGTCAAAATAAGTATATCAATATTTTTTTTTAATCTTACAAAGATTGGCTAATGATTTACAAAATATTAATTTTGAATTCACTACTTTTAATACTGTCAGTAATTCATTTACAATTAACATACAACTGATTAGTTATGTAATACTCAATTTCTTTTTACAGACATTAATTAACGAAGACAGAATTAAAAACTGATCTATATTAAAAAATTCCACAAAGAAAACGAGCCATTAACTTAAACAATAAAGAGTAATCTTGGATTGATTGAGCAAGCACTTAATATGTTTAATAAAGAGAATAAGATTCATAATTGATCATTTTTGTAAATATGATTGTGTATGATAAGAATAAAAATTAAATTTTTTTATTTGAAGAATTATTTTCGCGTTTTCTATTTAACGAAAAAGAATAAAGATACAATTAGTAAACCTTGTTTGTATTTTTGGATGTTTATTTAAATTCAATAAAAAAACATGTATTTAAGATCTTGGTCTTTCTTTCTTCTCCTTGTATAAAGCAAGTAACGAAACGTTAGCGACCTTGACAACCTTAAATCTGACTCCAGGAATGTCACCAACAGCATGACCTTTGCGACCAAAACCTGCTACCAAAACTTCATCGTTTTCTTCAATGCAATTCAAGCAACCATCTCTAGGTACAAACGCCGTAATTTTTTTACCGTTTTTGATTAATTGTACTCTCACACATTTTCGAATGGCAGAATTGGGCTGCTTAGCTTCGACACCCCTGTTAAATAAATGCTATTTTAATATCTAATGAAGTTTTATTTACAAACATACTGAAATATAATTGACTTACACTTTTTCTAGGACAATGCCTTTAGCATGAGAGGCACCTCCAAAAGGATTGGCTTTCCACCTTGTTCCAAGATGTGCCTTTTTATAATCTTTATCATTCCACCTCTGATCACGTCTATGGTTGACGTGCTTACGAGCAGTACGAAGACCACGAGGTTTACCTGTAAAAAATAAATATATAAGTTCATAAATATTACCATAACTCAAAACTTACAGTAAAAACATAAATAATTTTTAATTTCCAATAATTTAAAATTTCTTTAAGCTATAAAATGTATTTGAATAACGATTTATAGATATTTGCAATAATTACAAATTACAATAAATCATATATTTAGATTACTATTTAGTATTCATTTTTGCTTAATTCTAAAAATTTTAAATAAAAAAGTGTTTATTTTTTACAATAACAAATTGCTCGTTTGTTAATTTAAATTAAATATTAAAAACTTCAACCACAACATATATATATATTGTCGTATACTAAGAATTCCACGCGACACTGACGACATAACCACGTTTTAAATATAAATTCATTTATTCCTCAAAAAACGCGAATAAAACATTGGAATTTTCCAAATAAAATTGATTGCAACAATATTTTACGTTTTAAACACTAAAATATATCACTTATACTATAAAATAACAATGTTTATTAATAAAAAATAATAGCTTAACAAACATACCCATCTTGCTCCGTACGCGAAACAACCGGAAAAGGTCTCGCAGCCATCGACGGAAAACCAAAGCGCCGTCGGGCACCACTGCCACCAGTGGCCGAACACCGTACTTTTTCGAAATTCAGGGGCGTATTTATTCGGGTTGTTGGACAAAATGCTCGATGACGACACCGTGTAGACTACGAAAATTTTTCTGTTTAAAATAGCTTCTTTTGGAAATAAATTCAATATTTTATAAAAGTTAAAGTACAATTTAATAATTTTGGAAAAATCGAATTTTATTAAATCAAAATTTTAAATAATGAGTTGATCGCTTACAAGTTTATATAAATCTTGCGTAAATCTCTTGCATATTATTGAAAATAATACAATTAACAAATTACAAAATTCAGTATATAAGTAAATTATTTTATTTACAATTTCAGTGCTAAGCACTTTATATGTCAAGTATAATTATCTAATTCACATTTTCTTATAAATTATTTTTGCACAACAAATTGGTTTTGTTAATATTATAAAATTAATTATTATATCAATTTTACTGTATATATGTAATAAAAAAGAATATGTTTATGATGCAGCAGACTTTGATATCTGTTAACTTTTTTTGTACTCAATTCGTTCAACCTTCACTTCATCACCAACTAATTGATACACATATGTAACAACAGTAGAACTTTGAATGTCCATTAAAACAAATGAAGGAATCACAGACCTAAAAATAATCAGAAATTTCCATGAAAAATAAAGCAAGTAGGAGTTTAATCAAAAGATTAATCTAGCAGAATTAAAATTTTTCATTACGTATCAAGTGGATTGTATGCTCCAGTTGCTGAACCAGGGTTGATATAAAACTTATTTTCATGTTCATAAGCCTCAAATTTATGTGTATGGCCAGTTATTAGAATATCTACATCTAGCTGCCGTTGAATTAAAGCTAAAGCTTCTGGATCACCCCATGGAACAACTTGATGACCATGAGATAAGCCTATTCTAAACTGTCCTACTGTAACTACTTTTTGTTCTGGGTAATTCAGATTCTATACAATTAAAAGCAAAAATGTATATTAGATATTTGTATACTTGTAATATAAAAAAAATTTTTTAAATTACCTCATCAAAGTCTCCTCTGACTATATGAACATCACTTGCCAAGGTTTTTAAATAGTCGTAAGATTCTTTTGTACACAGATTTCCTGTACATAGAATGTGCTGTATCCTCCCAGGGACCAAAAGTTTCTTAAACTTGCTTGGCAAACTACTGCATCGATGTGGAATGTGTAAATCTCCAAGAACTAATACAAGCTAAAGTTTTAAAAAACGGTTAATATCACAAAAGTTTATTATTTTTCAAAGATTTAAATTAAGTTATTGTTTAATAGTCATAGACAATATAAATAGTTGAATCTACTTCACATAAAAAAAGTAAAAAGTATATGGAAAAATCAATATTTGGTATTTAAAGTACTTTTTAGAAACAAGCCAATAAATAAAAAAGTTGAACCTAATAACAACAATCAATGCGAAGAAATTGAAGTTTATAAAGTGAATGAGATAAATAAAACTTCAAGGTTAGGTTCAACATCACAAAATACTTATTCCAGAATAAAAGATTCTATTTCTTTAAAATATTAATTCACCATGATTGCAAACTCCGTCAGCTACTGCGTATTGGAAGTTATCCTTTTAATAATTTTGATTACAAAAAATCTAATTAATTCCAGTTCAATCCATCGAAATTTGTTGAAGTGTCAAAGGTTCGGAAAGTGGGAGGTGACAACACTTAACTGTTAAGTCGAACCTAACCTGATCTTAAAACTGCATTACCTACTGTACATATCTACTATACATATAGATGTGCATGCAATATATATTATATGTTTTCCTTTCCCGTCTCTTTCGTATAAGTTTACAGGCGGGAAACCGGATTATTAAAAATAACTTCGTTATAATTAAGTACAATTAGTTTTTAAATTATTCATTTCTCAATCGTATTTTGATAAACTGCCGCAACGAAAGTAACAAATCATGAAATGTGTCATTTCAGGAGGAAACATAAAAAGTAAGTTATTTTCTTCTTTATTTTAGGTTATAATTTTACAATAATATAATAATGTATAAGTGAATTGTTTACAACAAAATGGTATTTTTTTAAAACTTTAATTTATTTTCTGTCTTTGTCACTTAGTTTTAGCAAGAGCGATACAAATGCTTGCTAAAATTGGAGATGAAATGTTTGTACAACCACAAGAAGACAGTTTATCATTTCGTTCAGTTAATGGTTCAAACTCTGCATTTACAGACATAACATTTCATGAAAATTATTTTTCTTATTATGCTTATGAAGACTTAGAAGAAACTGATGCTCTCAGATGTAAAATTCTTATTCGGGTAAAGAAACAAAATTAAAAGTAGCTTTATAATTATTTTTAATGTTAATATTATTATCTGTAGGTAAATATTTTTTACAGAGTGCATTAGCAGTGTTTAAGGCTCCTAGTTTATTAGACAAGCAAGTTGAATCTTGTCATATACAGTTGGATGGAAATTCTGAACAATTGTGTTTTATTTTAAAATATAAAAATAGTATTATAAAAACTCACTTATTACCAATATTGGATTGTGAAACTATCAAGGTATATTAATTGTGTATATAAATCTTAATCTTTTCAATACTTAAATTATTTAAGTATATTTATAGGCAAATTATAAAAAAGATGGCACTACCAATCATTTATGTATTCAACCACGTGTTTTAAATGATGTTGTTCAAAATTTCCAACAAAATTTATTGGAAATTACAATAGAAGTGCAGCAAGAAAAGACTCTTATACGAAATTATATTGATGAAAATTCTAGTAAGTCTAATTTAAAGTTTTGTAACTGATTTTGATAAAAATCTTGTGCAAAAGAATAAGAAAGTTCTAATATTTTTTAAAATTATTTATTACTAGATATTTCAAACGAAACTCGTACTCAGCTTGTTTTTGGAGTAGGAGAATTTGATGAATATGCAATTGAATCTGATACAGCAATTACATTTTGCTTAAAAGAATTAAGGGCTATATTGCACTTTGCTGAAATCCTTTCACAACCTATTGATGTATATTTTGATAAACCAGGAAGGTAAGTTACTACAGTGATTATATAAACAAATAAAAATAAAAAATTTTTATATACGTTTTAAAAATTAAATTTCTTTTTCAGACCAGTTGTTTTTGTATGTAAATCAGGATCATTGGAAACAAATTTAGTTCTAGCTACTTTAAATCCAGATAATGTAACAGCATCACAAAGTACCACATCTACTCGTCCACAGCCAGTACCAAAAAAAGTTCCTACTAAACGAGCTCCAGTAAAAGCCAAAGGAGGAATTAAATCACTAAGCAAAAAATCTTTCAGTGATACAAAATTAAATAATAAGAACAGTGAAAGTTTTGCAAATACTGAAGGTGTGAATTTTGAATCTCCAGGAAGAATTAGTGACGTTTCTGAGACATGTTCTGTCCGTAATAAAAGAAACTCTGCTACTTCTTCTAAAACATGTACTCCGAAAACCAATACCTCAGATTCTAAAAAAGATGAAGAAAGCAAAAGTATTACAAAAACTAATCCTTTTTCATCTTTGTTAAAGAGAAAATCAAGTTCTGATAATCAGAATAATTCTGATAATGATGAAGCTATTCAAAATTCACCTCCTAGACATGCGTCAAAAAAAGCAAAATTAATATTTAAGAAGTGCTTTCAAACGACATTTGATCCGCGGATGTTACCTGGATATAATGACGTCGAAGTCGAAGACTCTGATGAAGAAACCAATTAAATACATTTATTAATATAATTTGTACAAAAATTTAATATTTATATAAAAACTGTAACATATAAAATGTAAATCTGATTGAAGATGTTACTTTATAATAGATCTAAACAAAGTTAACTTAACAGCATTGATAAATCTGTTATATTAATAAATTCGTAATATTATTTTCATATGTAAATAACAAAAATTTAATACATAAATGATAAAAAGAATTATTTTAAGAGAACGGCCGTTATTTTAACAAAAAAACCTTTTTGAAAATAAGATAATCTATACATGCCTATTTACTTTTTATTTATTTTTACAATAACGGGTACTATTATTGCCGCACTTGTCAAAGAAAAGAAATAAAACTTTGCACATGCTGCTTAGAAAAATAGTATAATATAATATTAGTATAATGTACTATTTCAATTTTATTTCTTTAAATATATTTGTATAAAAAACTTAAGTTTTATAGATTATTAATATTTTTAATACTCATGATTTCTAAATTGTACCTCATATTTATTTAAAAAGCAAACAAGCGCTCTTGAGGAGGTGAAGAAACGTACAAGAATAAATCCACTTATAATAAGCTTGGAAAACATTGGGGTTCAAGATTGCTACCTGAAGGACATGGAGCATCCAAACTTAATATTAAAAAAAGCTATAAACCAAAGTGGCTCGCAAGATAGTCAGCGAGAAATTGACGAAGCAATTGTGGCAGATCCTGCTGAAGTGATATTTTAGTTACAAACTAGGAGATTCATAATATTAAGGCCCTATCAAACGAGAGTTCCGCATTATATTCATCTTTTTACATAATTTACGTAAAATTAGAGATTTTTGTTTCTTATTTAAGATATAGTATAAAGAGATGAAATAGAATTAAAAAACATAAATTTAATATTTTAAAATCCATCAAGCATTTAGAAAAATCTTTTATGTAAAAAATTATTTATACGCATGCGTATGTGTTATGAAGTAATAGTAAATATTTAAAAAGCTGCTAACGTGCGAGATGAAAAAACCTACTTATGCGCCTATACATGCGGTCGCGAATGCATCACCGCTGAAATGAACTCTCATTGGTCAATTCAAGCATCATGGGAAATTGTCGGTAGAAAAGGAAAGAACTAGAGTTAAACGCTCGAAATTAAATCTCTAGAGGTACGCTGTTGTCACGTTTCATATGCACGTTGCATCAAAACAAATTGAAACTGAAAGGAAATAAACGATTGCATTTTTCACAGGGATTGCAAAGTGTTATGTGTTGTTGTTCTTCTGAACGAAAAGAAGAAGGTTATCATATAAAACTAAAAAAATTGAAGCCAAAAAATCAGATGTTTGTGCTTGTATGTAAACAGTGGTTAGGATCTCGTTAGTTTGATAATTTAAAGGAATTAGATAAATCTGAACATTCCAGTTATATTATAAAACTATGCTTGTTATTCGTTGTAAAAATGAAGATCTTTGTTGCATTTATTGCTGTAAAATTTAAATGACTAACGGTCGAAAAGAGTTTTCCAATTTCGACGATAGGTGGCTAAATGACAGTTCGACGCTTGAATTTGAATGTAAACAAACATTATTAGATAAATATTTGTTAGTATTATAGTGAATAAATTAGAATTATATTTATTCCAAATATTTGTAGCTAATATATTTTTGTACTATTAAAATGGCCCTCAATAAAAGTACTAGAGGTACGCCGAGCTCTAGAAGTGGCTATTTTACTGAGTTAACTGCTTCAGCTGTAAGTAGATCTATTAATTAAATGCATTTTAAACGTTATATCTTTTAACTATGTATGTTTTTTAGGGAAAGCAGACTAACTTGTTACTTCCATTTCGAATAAAAATGACACCAAATAAATCAGTAGGACCATTGTCAGATGGAAAGAAAAACCGTAAGTTAATAAAACATGTAATTACTTTTATGTTTTCTTTGTTGATATAATATAATTAAATAAACATTTGTTAACAGCTGCAAAAATGTTACAACCAGTTTTAATTAAAGACTTACTTCAAAGCACACGAAAAACCAGAAATGACACATCAATTGCTTCAGGTAACAGAAATTCTGAAATAATAAAAGTACTATTGATAGAAAAATTATGTAAAAACTGTAATATTTTCAGTTTCAACTCAGAAGAAAAAACCTCGTCCTCAGAAATCATTGCAACCTTATTTAAATACTCAAAGTTGCCATAAGCCTGAGGACAATGAAGGTTTTTACAAATTTTATTCTAAGCAATTTTATATATAAATTGTTCTTTAAATTTTATCTTTATATTTATCCACATTTTTCATTTTTTTAGTTCAACAATCAACTCTCTTTAGTAGAAAGTCTTGTGGAGGAAGCAAAGTAAGGCGGCAATTATATCAAACTTTGGATTCTCCACAAAAATCTACAACAGAAGAAAAAACTATTGTAGCAAAGAAAAAAATAAGAAATGTTGAAACAACAGCAGCAGTAGAAAAAAAAAGTAATCAAAGTCAAAATAAAACTAGAAAAAGCCTTTTGCTGCCACCAAATAGTATTAAAAATACTTATTTAAAAAAATCCGTTCCAAATGCTAAACCTAATAGTAAACTAAACACTATTGTAAGAGGTACTACTACTGCTGCAAATAAATCTGATATTTCACGCGTTTCAGATGCAAGAAAATCGAAAGTTTGTGTTAAGAATGATGTCTCAGTTAATACGGAAGAAGAGGTAGACATTGAATTACATTTGTCATCACCTGAAGTAGATAAGATTGACAGTAAGCAATCATCTTACTATAAGAAAGATAATTTTACAATGACATCCCCTACTATTGATTGTAGTGAATTGCAGAATGATAATTTTATTAGTACGATTAATTCTATATCTAGATATTCAAGTGTTACAGGACCTCTTTGTTCAGAAATGGAGAATTTAAAAATTAATAAGAGGTTTCATGATCTTATAGATAACACCAATGGTTATAAACAAACATATCAAAATAATGAACATGATTTCAAAAAAATTAGTAATTTAGATTATTATGATTTTATTCAATTAAAATTATTTCTTGAACAATCTATTAAATCATGTGAAGATCAAGCATCTAAATTTAAACAATTTTTAACTTTTATTAATAATGTACATGAAAATTCTACTTCAAAAACAAAAGATGCTACATTAGAAGAAAATTTGAGAACTGAAAATACGTTTTTAAGTACAATTAGTGAGAGTAGTTTTATTACTACTGAAATCTACAAGAGAAAAGAAAATAAAGTTTTTGCAAATAATGAAATGGAAGTAAAACCTGATGAAAGTAAGAGTCCAACTGAAGTTAGCCAAAAATTACCAATTCCTTTAAGAATCTTAGTAAATGATGCAGATTTAAATCAAGATTTAAAAGAAACATCTTCAGAAACTTTGATTGACAATGCTCGTTTATCAACGATTGGCGAGGTGTCTTGTGAAGCTGACGTATCAAATAAAGACGATAAAGAAAATTCAGAAGTCAAACGGCGTGCAAGCGATCTTTCTAAAATCGATGAATCTTGCAGTATTGAATATGAAAATTTTGAAAACAAAGAAAACTGTGGCCTGAATACTTCATCAACAATAATAACAAGAGCCTGCACCCCCAAAACCCCGCGTAGTCGTCGATCTTTAATTCCCGAAAGCTGCGACTCGCAAGGCCGAAGACGATCTGCTAGATTGGCAGCGAAACGAGCATCTCTATCTATGACGTTGGATTCGGATAAGCAAGACAGTTTCACTATGTTAGAAAACGAATTAAACGTCGTTCATCCGAAAGTACCGTCGAAATCTCTGCCGGCGTCACCGGTTATGCATCCACCAATGACTCCTGGTATAGTCAAGCAATGGGATAAGAATATGGAGCGACCTTTGCGGGAATATATGGCTCTGAAAATGAACGGTACCTTTCTGGTAACGCCGGACGTTAAAAAGTTTCAGTCGCGTCTAGAAACGACGGATACCCCGCACTCAAGAAAGTCGCTTTCGCGAAAAATATTTATGGAGCTATGCGACCTTTATGCTGAATCTCCAGAACCAAAGTAAATCCTGTAAATTATTTATTTATTAATTGTAAAAAGAAGTTGATTGTTTAGGATAACGAATATAAGCAGCTGAGATATCGCAGTCGAATCATATGAATGTTATGTACAAATTTTTATGACATGCGCACGCGAAAGTTTGCGTTAGTTTATATAAATATATGCTGGCTATGTTTAAACGAATTAATAAAATAAGTCAATAATAATTAATCAATCAACATAATATTAATGTATTTCAACATAAGGAGTTTAAAATATAAGAATTGTTTTAAGATAAAAAATTAATATTTATTGATTTAATTGTATAGTATACATGAAATAGTACAAACTATTACAAAAAAAATGTAATAAAACATTTTTAAAAGATTTTGAAAGGAAAAATACTCATATTTTTATATTAAAAAAATAATGTTTATTTTAACTACTTGACTCATAATATGTTAGAGATATGAAAACTATTACTGTGAATTAGAGTAGAGCTGTTACTGGTAACATGTGAATACACTAGCAATAAGTATCTTTTGATACTTGAAAACACAGTTTTTCTTTGTAACTCTTTATGTAATGATATATAAATATTTAATTAATTACGTAAATATTTCTTATGTACAAAATTTATTTAAACAATATTATATAAAGTAGCATTTTGATAGTCCTTTGTGTTAAAGACTTATAAAATATTTTCAACTCTCATTACTGTCATTTTCATCTTTGTCATCATCATCACTATCATCGTTGCTATATTCTTCTCCTGATCCTTCAAAATCATTATCACTAACATCAACTACTTCATCTTCCTGTTCTTCTTTGATTTTCTTTAAAGAAAATTCAGAGCGTATAACTAAATCAGACAATTTAGATGTTAGATAAACTTTTTTCAACAGTGCTGTTTTATTTAAATCATGGACATACAAATGCCTGTCTAAACTAACACTGACAATACAAGAATCTGTTTTACTAACTGCTACTGAAGAAATAGCCCCAACAGGACCTTTGTAAACATGTACAATTTTTCCAGGTTTTCTCAAATCAGCCATAGCCATTCTTCCTCTTCCACTTCCAAAAACTACTTGTCTAGATATGTTACTTTCTGCTATTGTTGTTAAGCATTCTTCTTTAGATTCCATTTTTAAAACTGGTCTCCTTTGAACTTTTGTATCATAATAATATATAAAACCATGTCTACTAACTGTAACAACTTCAGTATGATCATTTGTAAAACATATATCATTAATGCCAATTGGAACTCTTAATTGTAACCAGTCATTAGGTACATTTTTATGTGTAAAAGTATTTTTCTGTTTCTCCAAATCCCATAGTTTCAAAGGATTCTCCAAACCTCCTGTTGCAACAATGTTTCTTTTTCCTTTAGCTTGTCGCATACATTTTACGTTCTCTCCAGCATCTACAATAGTACATTGTTCCTTGTTTTGCCACACTGTTACTTGACCGGACTCTGGACATGCTAGGATATTTTTATTAAATCTTCCTATTCCAATAATGTTTCCTTTGCCAACATGACAAACAAAGGATGTTTTAAACGAATGATTCTCTGTATCATAACTTTTCACACTTCTCACATCTTTAGATCCACAAGCTACGAGAACTTCTTTCTCGTCGTCGTCACCCCAGGACATGCAGGTTACCTCGTGATTGTCGGTGATTGACACCAAGTTTTGAATATTTTTCATTACACATGAATCCTGTTTCACTTTAAGACCTTTAAAGATGCCAGATTTACCACCGACAAAAACGTTAAAATCGTCTTTATAATTCATTTTGGTACGTTCAATAATTTTATTTAAATCATTTACAAATGACTTATAGGTTACAGACAACAAGCCATGCAAGATGCAACACGCGGAGATCACGTTTTGTTTTTCTATGTTTACACTGTTTACAGGGTTATCTGCATTTCTTTAGATGCACAGATTGTTGATATGTTGCCATGTTGGTAATATGATAGAATGCATAGTTCTACAATGTAAGTTAGATGTTTCATGAATAATAAAGTTCAAATCTTTTAAAATAAAAAGTTCAAATTTATTTATTTATTTATTTAATTAATTTAAATATTTTTTTAATTAAAAATTAAATGCTTTTTCAAACGATAAAATTAAAATGAAATTAAATAAAATTGCCTCTTATTGTATTAAAGTTTCCATTCTTCCAGTATTTTTAAATAAAAGTATAAGTATTATATTAATTTACAGATTTAATATGTAAAATGAAATTAAATTATGTAAAATAATTTACTTTGCACTTAATAAGTTATATTTTTAAATTCTCATTATCCCCTAGAAAAGTTTTACGTAAATTTGTAGATAGCTCTGGTATCGCTGATTTCAACCAATAGCAGCCAAGCTTTAGAATTTGAATTTCATTCGGAAGGACAAAGAACCGGTGAGCGGTTTGACTTTTAACTACAAAAAATTAGCGTTCATCTCGTTAAAATTTTAAATCATCCTCACGTTTGTCAATAATGGCGAAATGAGCGAACGATTGAAGCTTTTTTATTTGCATTAAATCGAAGCTATTTTCTTCTCTCCGTTTTTCTTTCAAAACGCTAATTCGTTAAAAGCAGTGACAGGTGTGCGAATGCTTGAAAACACACAGGATCCATTTAATATGTAGTGAATTAATTAAATTTGTAACGATTTTTCACTTTATTTATCCATCTTAATCTTAATGGACATTATTCTCTAATGAGAATAGTTGCGGAACAGTGTGGAAATTGTCTTTTATTTGTAAACTACCTTTGTAAGTACAAATTTAATCATTACTTGAAATAAATAAGGGTATGTTGTTAATGGTTTCTCTTTTTATATTTACAGTTATTTAATCATTCTAACATGGAGGAAAAATCTTTTCAAGATAAAAAAGGAATTATAAATAATTCCACTGCACATCGCTTGTCTGAATCAAGGCCAATTTTTAAACCAGTATTAGTAAAAACGTTATTAGCTGATGAAAGTGATGATGACAGCGATGATCAAATGCAGAGTTCTGATAATTCTGAAGAAGAATTTGATGACTTTGACAGTTGTCAACCACTTCCAGATGAATGCGTTGAAGATTCATCTAAAACTTTGCGAATTAAAGGAGATATTAAAGTAGACATTGCTATAAAAGATGAAACAGTTTTTTCTAATCCAAATAGTTGTGTTAAAATAGCTGAAGTTAATGAACAAGTCAATCAAAATATTGAAATACCTCAAGCAAGTGGAAGTAGTATAAGTTGTACAGAGAAAACGATCACTGAACAAAAATCTGTTTTGAATACCTATTTAAAAGACAGTTTAAAAATAAGTGACTATTCAGCAAAGACTAGTGAAGAAAATAATCTATCGTTAGACAAAGCCATAACTGGAGCAAAGCGTAAAAGTTCTGCAGTTGAACAGGAACGTAGTACAACAACTATTCAGCCTCAGTGGCAGTCAAATTTTTCCCAAGATAATCGGCAATTATCACTACTAAAAGATCAAAGTCATAAAACTGAAAAACCTAATTATTCTCCTGAAATAAAACGACATAGTTCAGTCTTAAATGAAGTTAAAGATAGACCTGGACATACTTACGATTCATACCCTTCTTTTAAAAATTATCAAGAATCTAGATATTCTTTATCAAGTCATTCTAAAAGTCATAGCATTCCGCGCAGTCTTAATTATGAAGTTAAAGATGAAAAGGTAGAAGAACCAATGAAAGTTCCAATTGACCATTTAAGTAATACAAAAACAAGTTCATCTCATTCAGCAGTAAATGTAAGTCATGCAGTAATGGATACACCAATGAAACAGCCACAAAATTCATCAAGACCAAATCCTTGCTTATCACATAGAAATATTTTTCAAACTCCGCAAAATAAAGTGGATTCTGATTTTATAAAAAATTCAATGCAAACACCAGCAACAATATTTTCTCATTGGTCACAACAGCACATGGCTCAAACTCCAATGAACAATCAATTATCTTCAACAAGAGAATCTGGACACACTCCTGGAACAAGTATTGCACAGTTGCAAAGTTCTAGACGTGAAACACCAAGGTTTGTAACATTCATTAATAATAAAATTTACTGCAACTTATGATTCTTTATATTCTACTTTATGGTCTAGAATTTTAGTTTAAAATTAAAATTATTTATCTTTAAAGGTACTTTACTGGTGAAGGTAAAAGTGTACGCAGGCCATTAGCAGAAACAATGTATTCTGGTCCTGTCCATGGATCTCAACTTTCAAGGTTGCAAGAACTCCCAAATGAATTACAGCCAAGACAATCTGTGTCAAGAGATTGTAATATTGCAATGCAAGAAAATTTAGCAGATAAAAAACTTGTATGCAGTTCTTCTAGTTTTGTAAAAGATATTCAAGAAAATCGTAATCCTCATGAGGCTGCTAAACATGAAAGTTACATTAATAATAAAGGAAATTTAACAGAAACCAGGCCTACTGTGAGTTCACATTCTGAGAACAAGCCAAAGATGGAATATCCCAGCTCCTACCATTCTAAAATGCAACACCTAAGTACAATAGAAAAACAAGAAAGCTATCAAGTGAGACAAAGTGCACCTCCACTAGTGAAAAGACAACCAGAACAATTTTATCCTAGAGAAAATAAAATTATTACTGTACAAGATCGTCAATATATGGTTTTAGGTGTGCTTGGACAAGGTATGAGTTGTGAAGTTGTTAGAGCACAAGATTTATCCAATTCAGAATTGAGAGCTATTAAATGTGTAAATCTCAGTAAAATGGACAAAGATTCAGCTAGAGGATGCCTACAAGAAATTTGTATGTTAGACAAACTGAAAGCTCCTTGCATTGTACGCATGGATAGTTTGTAAGTAATAATAATAAAAGTAATTTTAAAATTGCTTAAATAAGTATTTGTGCATACTCAATTCAATTAATTGTTATTTTTTACTAGTCAAGTCAAGCAGCCAATGGTTTATGTTGTAATGGAAATAGGAGATACAGATTTAAGTCGTTTATTAAAATCTATGCTGCAAGAAAAAAAACAGATACCTCTTACCATGATTCTTTACTATTGGACAGAAATGTTAACAGCGGTTAAACACATTCACGATCATGGTAATAAGACTTACTTTTGTATATTTTGATTTTGTATTTTACTACTTATGTAAATGAAATATGAAAAATTATTTTTTTATTTGTTTATAGGAGTCATTCATTCCGATTTGAAACCTGCAAATTTCTTGTTGGTAAGAGGAAGATTAAAATTAATAGACTTTGGTATTGCCTCAAATATAAATGCAGATATGACGTCTGTTGTAAAAAACTGTCCAGTTGGTACTTTAAATTACATCAGCCCTGAAGCACTAATGGATGTTAGTGCTGGTAATACTGATTCTCCAAACCACAATGTAAAATATAAGGTACAGTAATAGTGAATAAAGGTAGAAAATATTATTTCATAGTATTAAACCTTAAAACAATGGTCGTAGATAACTTATAAATCAGACGTGTGGTCATTGGGATGTATTTTGTACGGCCTGGTCTACGGCATTACGCCGTTTTATCATATTCGTCAGCAATGGGCAAAAATAAGCGCTATCACTGATCCAAAACACAATATCAAATTCCCTTTAACGACTGGAACAGAATCTGTGCCACTAATTTTAATCGACGTAATGCGAAAGTGTCTTCAATGGGATCCTAAAGCAAGACCTTCAGTAGCTGAACTTCTGAACATTCCTTATTTGCAAACCAATATAAGTCCTGCTGTAGTTCCTACAATTTCGCCTACTATTTTGTTAAAAATAAAGAATGCATTGTCGGATGAAGAATGGAATAAGTTTACTGAGGTAAGATTTTAACAAAATTTTTTAATTTCTATTAATATCATTTCAAAAAATAATTGTGTATTTATTCTTTTAGGTATTTGAAAACAAACAAAAGCAGTGATCTATTTTATGGGATAAGATAAGTTGTACAAAGACTGTACAGTTTTTGTTAGATTAAGGTTGCCAAAAGTATATATAAATTTTAGATCATGCTAGTTTTAATTTTTAAGATTAAGATATTAATTGTAAAAAGTATTTGTAAAATTTTTTTCTTATGTGCTTCTATTTTTAAATAGGTTACGTATGTTATTACAGAAGGAAAATAATTTTACTAAGCTAGTTGTTTTAAATTAAAATATTTTATTATTTCACATTCGCGTGTATAAATGATTTCTATAACAAAATTAGTGTTATTCACTAACGGCACAAGTCAATATTTTATTCAAATATTAAAATTTAAAAGCTTTGTCATTGTTGTGTGAGAAACTTTTTAAACACCGTTTTTTTCTTTTTTTCAACAATGATTTTGCTTTTGATTAAGCCAGTTGATTCATCAAACGTTTGCCATTGAGAAAACGTATATAAAACAAAAATATAACATCAAGAAAACTAAGTTTTTGACTTCATTCTGTTACCCATTACATTATCCAGGTACACATAAATTAAAATTAAATTAAGGATAAAACGACTGGCTTCAACGGGTATGAATTACAGCATGTATTATAACAATACGTTTAACGTTCACGAGCAGTTAAATCTGCTGCAAAGAAATACTTTAAGAAAATGTTTTCTTTTTTGCTATAAGTCTTTCCGATGTTAAAGGATATATTACGTTTTATTCGTCTATGCTCTTATTGCACCAGTGGCTTAACATGTTTGAAAATACAATACACGAAAAAAAGGTGATTTTTCACGAATAGGGAACTTGTGATTTTTTTTAATTTTAATTTACTGATAGTTATTATTAAATAATTTTTATCCAATAGTTTTTTGTTTTTGTGATACTTTCACTACCATATAGTTAAAAGTTGAAATAAATTAAAGTTATAAACACGCACAACGCGACTTTGACATTACAGCGTTTATAATGATTTAAATTTAAAATGAACTTTTAACTTTTCAATTGTTCAATTTAGAACACAAGTGCACTTCAGTTTGTCTTGTAAAAGTTTACATTTAAAAACAACAATTGTCTTACTAAATTTAACGAAACTATTTAAAATATAAAATTTAATCAATTGCCAACTTTAATGCAATGTTTCAAAGAAAATAAATGCATTACTATATCAAAGCACAACATTTATAAATAAGCACTCTCCATTTCTGTTTGAAAAATATCACAAATTAAACAAAGACTATTCGATAAACATTTGAGATGCAATAACTATGTTAAAAAATGGTAAAATTAAAAGAATTCACTCAAAGGTCCCTCAAAGAGGCTACTTAGTGCATTGTCGTGAGCTGCCAATATTGCAGGATACGCTCTCCCTTGGGGAGAGCCATGGAATTCGGTTTTTCAAAAGTGAGCATAATGTCCTTGACCTTGTTCTTGAGCTCGCGATCAAAGATATGGCCACCGGTGCGCTCGAGGGCCGAAGCCATGTCATACTCGGTCGAGGGCAGGGGCTCGCGTATGAACCTCGCGGCAGTTGCTACGCTTGGCAGTATATGGCACTGTAGGGCTTTGATCTCCCAGAGACTGCTGCATAGGGCGTTGCTTTGGAGAGGGTCCCGTTCTTCCATAAGGAATGGATCACCAGCCCCCGACGGCTCCTCTTTGCCTCCATTTACTTCTGCACCCTGTTGATAGTCTATGAGACGCTTAAGACCTGGATGTCGCAAAATTAAGTTACCAATAAATAGTAGAATTATGAGGATGTCCTCAGGTGGGGCCACTAAAGTTAACCGAGAGAGCCGTTTTGCAAACGCGGCTACAAGTGCTTCTGGTAAATATCTGTAAAGAAAATAAACTTATTGATTAAAAGAGGCAAAGTTTTTCTTTTAATGGAAAATAAAATGAAAAATGTTTTTTGTCAACTTACGTCGAACTTAAGAATAAATCTGAGAGGTAGAACAGTCGTGCTTTGTATTTCGTGTGAAAAATTTCTGGTTCAAACATGGAATAGAGTTTCGTAAAAATGTTTGGATAATCTAAATTGTGTTTAGTGACTAATATAAAAACTCCTTGAAGTGCAAGTAAACCTATGGGACCATCTGCATCAAGTGAGTCCATTAAAAAATCTGTCATTAATACTGGTTTCTCCAAGTGAGGCATTGTTCTTTCTAAAAGTACAATAAGCAGTTGCTTGTGGAGTTGAGGTGTAAGTTCCCAATGCATTATGCAAGACCAAACTTTATTTAATGCTTTTCTGGCATTTGCATAATCATATTTGAATCCTCCAGTAGCTAAAAATAAATAATAAGCATAATAACTAATCCAAATTTTAATTTTAGTTATCAAATCAAAGAACTTCATTACAACTTCAAGTACCTTGTTGTGGTCCACAAAGTAATTCTTGGTTATCGTTTATACCATTTTCTAAAATTTAAAAATTATCATAAAGAAATATGTAAACATAGATAATTATAATAAAAAAATATATATATTATATAATATTCTTACGACTGTTATTTTCTTGTGGAAGAGGCAACTTGTGCACAAATTCTAATAAATTCCTAATATATACATCTTGTGGTTGTCTTTTGGGGGTAAGCGATGGAAGACTCTTCCACGTAAAATATAGTGCATCTACATAATTTGAGATTTCTTGAAATCTTGCTATTAGAGCAAAATTGTCTTTCTCTGGAGACAGAATTTTCATAATAATTTGTTTAAGTCGATGCAAGGGAAAATAATACTCTACATTTTCTACTGGCTCCAAGGGTGATCTTCCTTCTGCTGCCATTAATTTAATGACAGTTGTTAAAGCTTGTACTTGTATGGGTGGGCGAGGATCATCTATGGCATTCAATATCTTTTCCCAAATTTCTTCATAACAATTTCGCAACCAAGTAGCATATCTTATTTCTGGTGTTGGTTCTATTGCAAAGAGAAACAAAGTTGTTTGGATTAATTCCTTCAATTTTATTATTAGTTTTAAAATTGAATCTCAAATTTTAATAATTTTACAAAACAAAAGAGCATTATCAACATATTAACCATCAATCACATTGTACAACAGTTTTTTGTTCATATTAATTGTTGAATTTTTTTTTCTCAAAAAATCTCTAAATAACAACATAATATTGAAAATAGTAAACTGACAGTATTGATTTTATTTTAGCATATGCTATATACTAAAAAGAGCTTCTAAATTTCTCTGCTTTATTGCAAACACTAGTTAATCAGAAATATAAAAAAAAGTTGCATTTCTTGCATTACAAAACATTAAGAATAATAGTTTTAGCTTAGAAAACATTTTCATATCTAGCTCAATTTGATTATAACACTCGCAACCATTTTTGCACAATCTTTTAACTGTACTCCCAAATAAAATACTAAAGTATACAAAACTCTTTTGCAAATTTTGTGCTCGAAGCAAATGAAGCCATCAGTATTACAAAATTCGCAATTGCATAAAGACACTGTTCCAGCAGGTCTGCTTACCTGAAATTGTAAGGGAAATGGTCTGCTCAACAAACATATCCCCGCGTTTGAGCACCTCCCCGAAGATGGTCTCCATGGTCAAGATACAAGCGAGTGGATTGCTCTGAAAGAAGAACGCACGTATTTTCAACGTCAAAATCTAACCTCAAATCTACCTCGCCGTCGACACTTTGCAAGCGTCTTCGCATCCCGAAAGAATCTCTCTTGGCTTTCTTGCTTACCTCCCACATCCCGATGACATCGACGAGGTTATTGGCGTGTTTCCGCGACGCCAGGAACTCCTGGGCTTTCTGCCTGAGCAGCTTCGACGACATTTTCTGTCCTGCTGACGCCAACGTCGCATCACCGCCGGGAGCCCCTACGCAGCTCGCCATGACCACAGCTCACTCGCTCTCTGACAATTCGCCCGTCCTCGCCTGCCTGCTGCTAGTGCTGCTCTGCGCTCAGTGACGTCACGCCAGAGACTTGTACCTTTTTCCGATTTCCGACCCACTCTGCTGACTGCTGTGCTTATAATATATAGTTACCTATAATATAACGCTATCTCGCTCGCACTTGTGGGTTTTGTATATAGAGTATATAGAGGGAGCTCTACCCGAATGTCTAGAGTGGCTTTGGAAAACAGCAGCTTTGTTGGGAGGATGGTTTGCTATGGTACTGCCATTATAATTGAATGCGGATGGGCTCATTGGATTTTCCGAGTATTCGCGCGGCTTTACTGTGCGCTGCTGTTTATCAGATTTCGCGAGTTTCGTTTCGGAGTTTGTTCTTACAGCAAAGGGACTAGTCTGATTAAAAGACGTTCTAAAGCCCAGATACCTAACAGACTATGTTGGACAGGAAAAGTTCATGAATTTATGAAAAACTTTATTTACTTAAGTAAAATATATTTTCAACTTATATTTTGATTTAAATTTTGCAGAGTTGACGTAAATAAAATGATTGTTTTTAATTATTATTTTTTTTTATTGCAATATAAAAAGTAGCGCACGTTTTCTATTTTTCGTTTTTCTATGACTTTATTAATGAGCTCATGGCGAGTGCTAATCAGGCTCTAACAAATTATCTAATCAATTCCAAAAATAGTCTCCGTTTAAAAATACTTAATGCTCTAAAGTACGTTATCGTAAGAAATAAATCTTAATCTTAAAAATTTATTTTGTACATTAAAGTTTAGAATATAATGGGCGTATTCCGAAACTCCCCGCGGCGCCCGCTTTTTTAAAAATTAAGATATACGGAACGTTCCGAAATGTTTAGCATGATCTGTTCCGTAATGCTCAGCTCCGTAGTGCAGGGTCTACCTT
>UCOM01000249.1:0-101316 GCA_900474385.1 Ormyrus pomaceus
CAATAGAAGCGCGAGGCACATAATCATAAATCCCCGTCGATATACTTTTATTTCCTCCCCCCAGCCCTTTCCACCCTTCCGCGCTCTCAGACTCGGCGCCGAGACTCTGCGAGCGCGCGGAGCTTTTTTTTTTACTCGCGAGAAAAAAAACCTCCGGGAGGAAGCGCGATTCCATCTGCGCGAATGTACTACTTGCACGCGCGGATGTTCCAGTCCGATGGAAAAAAAATAAAATCCGGGGAGGGTCGATGGGTCGAGGAGTGTAAAAGTTTTGAGTGCGAGAGGGGAAATTTGAAAGTTCGGTTGAAACTGATTGCCGGGGAAGTAATTTTTGGAGGGTCAAGATTGATTAGAAATTTTTTGTAATCGGTAGAAACAAAAATAATAATATAATACAAATAATTTCAAAAACTTTTCACGCGTCACAACTCGCGATTCTCGCGTTATTATCCCAGAGATAAATTGGCGAAATTTTCCGATCTCAACGACGCGTCGCATCCTCATAATTAAAAGTTAACGATAGCTGTTTCTCCCGCTCTCGCCGGTACATAAAACTTGCGAGCCGCGAGAAAAAGTTGCGCAGGAAACTCCTCCCGGCAAAAGTAACGATTTAAAACTTTCTCCCCCCGCCGCGGCGGCAGCCCGTTATTGTCAAAGAACACTTCGCTCGGCGAAACTTTTCCCCGACGGCCGAGAGCGCGTCCCTTCTTTTTTTATCGCGGGACGCGCTGCCCAAGGCCCAACGTCGACACGCGTACCTGCAACGTGGCGGAGAGCAACAGGAAGTCGGGGGAAACTCGCCGTCGTCGCGTATATACATTCAGGCTCTCGCTTTTAATCGCCGGCGAGCGAAATTTACGGCGAGTGCGGAGAGGGCCGTAAACCGCGGGGTGTCCCCTTTACGGGGCTGCGTAATTATTTGATCTAAACTCTTTTTTTCAGGTCGTAAAGCTGTGCCGCCGGTTTATCGGTCTTGTTTGTTCGGCCTGCTGCGAGTGCGGTCGTAGGAGCTGGATTATGGTCCGCGGCCCGAAATTCGGATGATGCTCGTGTCGATGCTTAGGCGTTGTGGCTTTCATTGATTTTGATATTCGTTGAGGCTTAGTTGGTGTATGGTGTTCGATTTTCTGGGGGAATGACTTTTTGCAACAGGTGTTGGGTGTCAGTCGAAGGCGTTTACGATTTTTTGTTCGTATCAAAAAGACCTGGTTTATTTGAACGCGCGGCCAGTTTGTTAAAAGTTTAAAATACGTTTGATAGTACGATTTTTTACGTACCTTATTAGAGTTTCGAAGCAAATGAGTTTAAAAATGTATATTGATCCTCGTAGAAATTTTAGTACAGTTTTAAACTTTTTTTATTAAACTCTAAGAGAAAGCTCTGTCATTTTATTCTCGCGAGATGACTTCGATCGCATTTGCAGAGCTCGTTTTAGCTGCTAATTAACCTGAACGTTATACCATTCAGCGAAATCGTTGACCAGTAAAAATTGTCCAATTTCCAGCAGAGAAAACGCTGACCTCTGAACCTTCTATCCTGTCAGAAAAAAGTATCTTCTTTTCACTCGCAAAATATAATTAATTTGTCAATCATATGAAAAAAGTATCCGGCGCAATTTCAAAAACAGAAACTCCCTTTAAATTTTCCGTTGAAATTCGTAAAATGGATTTGTCGAGTTTAAACTTGCAGCGTTCGGTATATATATATATAGCGGCATTTCCCATGTGTGCCGCATCATCGATTTAGTGACACGTAATTTCAAAACGTCTATCAACGGTGGGGTATACAGCAACGAATTCTCTCCGCATTATGACTAGGCGAAAAATCGTAAAAATTTTCGATTCGTATTCCCGGCGGCGAAATTGCATATCAAAGCGGAGCTATCGACTTGACCTAATTCACTTGAATTTTGTATTTTTTTTTTTCGCGTGTCGAGCAGTCTTTTAATTCTTGAAAAACTGCACATATTTTGTCGTCGCAAAATGAAAAAAACAAGTGTACCTAGATTTTTAGCTTTTAAAAAGAAAATTTAAATGAAAATTCTGCTTTTTAAAGAAGAATGAAGAAAATTGTTTTTTTTTTTTTTTAAATTATATCGTCTACTAACATTTCAACTATTACGAATTCTAGTATTTAGATAAATTGGTGTTTCAATAATCTGACGAAGACAGCAAAAGTTTTTATTATAGGCAACGCTATAAACTTCCAATTTCTTTATTAAAAACAATTGAAAAAATTATAAATCCCAATCGCGCCCAATAAGAATATCCGTCCAATTCGTCCTCCGACAAATTAAATTCAAGTCCTCGGCCGAGTTTACTTCCCGCCCCTCGCCCTCTTCTACGCAGGAAAGTAATCTGCGCGAGAGGCCAGGCTGCGGATTACAATGTACACGAGGCGCGTGCAATCACTCCTTTCAGGCAGCGCAAACATCGGGAGGCGGCGCCGTTGCCGCGGAGAGCCGCGCACCGATAGCAGCCGCCGGCCGACGCTCGAAGAGCAGACGCCCTGGGAAATCCCGCGCGAGGTTTACATCCTTTCCGTTAGACTCGCCCCGAGTCTCTCCACTCGATGAAACGAGGCCAATTTCCGAAGTTGCCCTTTGTTAAAGTTGGGACGCCCCGGCTCGTCTTCCTTTCGCTGCTGCAGGAGAGAGTCTCGGATCTTTTTTCTTGCCCTCTCGTTTTTCTCCTGCGCTTCGTACTTTTTTTGGGGGGGATTCTTTTTGAATTCTTCCGCGTCTGACGGGAGAGGGAGAAAATTGTGCGCGATTCGAAGAGGAAGGTATTGACTGTCAGCATTTTTCTTTTCTTGTACGTGATCATAATCCTTTTGAGCAAAGTCTGAGAAATTTCGTACTATCCCGCCTTGAACTTGTCAGTCCTTTGACAAGTAATAATTGTACGTTTTAGCGAAGGAGTATCGTTTGCAGCCTCCGAATATTCCTAAGAATAATTAATTATTAAAGATTTATTAAAACACAACGATTTCGTATTAATTTACAACCCGCGTAAACCGATTTCTATTTTCTTCCCTGCTCCGAACCAAATAACAGCCCTTAAAATCACATTTCGATCGCCACTCGATGAAACCAAGAAGTGTAAAAACATCCACCTACATACCCCGAAAATCAGCACTCTTCGCTCTCCGCCTCCTTCGAGTCCCGTCCTCGGCTTACAAGAGCCAACTGCCTCGTTATACACGAGCAGAAGTTGGCCGGGGCCCCGAGAGGAGTGCACAACCTGATTACGCGGCCCCCGACAAAGGCGGAACCGCTCGGCTCCGTCGCGGCTTCGGACCCCCGGCTGCAGCAGCGGCAGCTTCGCGCGCTTGAACTTCGCTCGATCGATCGGCCCGCGAGAGACGGCCGGCTAACGCCGCGCGCGCTCGACTTTTTACGGCCGCGCGCGCGTGCATACCATGTACGGCGTACGCGCGCAATTAGTCCTGCAATCTCGGGCGTTGTCCCGGGGCCAAGGAATCGAGCGTGTATCGGCCGATGCTGTTTTTTTTTCTTTCGTCGCGTGGGAGGAGCCGCCTGCGTTATGGAATTTTCGGGTTTACGATGGACGCGTGGGTGCGGTATATGGGTTCGAGAATCTGGCCCGTAAAATTGATGGGCGGGATAGAATCGCGAGCTTGGAAAAATTGTTTTACGCGACGGAAAGTTGTTTGGAGCGAGAATTATTTTACTGGGGGGGCGTTGTAAAACGGTTTTACGGCTGATGTTATTTAATGTCGAAGCTCGCGCTATTTTATGAGGAACAAAAGATTTCGGGAATAAAATGCGCGACGCTTCGCCAAAATAGTTTTGACTATTTGTATGGAATTTTGATAGATTTTCCAAAACCCTGGTAGAAATGTTAAGCAGTTTTTAACCAATTCTTAACTTGTTATGTATTAGTTGAAAACGGCAAGTTGCTATTATTTTTTGACATTATCAAATAATTATATATGCTTGCTCATGAATATTCAGTGTAGTGATATTCTATCTGTTAAAATGATTTTTCAATTGTTATTTAATTTAGATATCAATTTTAGCTAAAAAGCCTAACTGGCTAATTTTCTACCAGGGAAGTAGACAATTATATTAGCAGAGAATGGAAAGGTGATCAAAACAAAAATTCAAAATATTTCGAGCATTGATAGTTCTATAAATCATTTTATTTACAAACAAAAATTGTTACAAACACGAGCAATTACAAATATAACCGATTACGCTTCACACCTCGTTCAGCGAGTTCTTCTGCGAGCCGCCGATGGCGGTGCTGCCGGTGAGGCCGCAAATATTTGAGCCATCATTTACCTCCGCCAGATGCACAGCGGAAGCGATCCTCATCGCCTGAAATCAAACACGTCTCGTATGTATCCACGTGCGCCGCGTCTCTCGACAAAGCGCCCTATTTACTCTCGGCGCGGCGAAAGAATTAAAGATTAACGCGCGGCGAGGCGAGCGCAAACACGCGCGCTCCTCGTCCAAGGTGTTTTAAAAGTCTATCGGGGGGAGGAATTTAATTTCCGATTCGGCGAAGGGGAATTATTTTCAAGCTTCGCTTCGCTCCTTAACGAGGTTCGTCGATGCCTCGGGTCGCACTGATCGACTCTTATCGACGAAGGTCGTGAATATGTATGCGCTCGGCGAAGCTGACGTGTATTGCTGTACTGATTTAACGAATTATTCAGGTGGTTTATTATGTTACCGTTCGAAGAATGCTGCTGTTGGTAGAGAAAGCTCAGTCGCAGGCCGGATATTTCTTAAATTATTACTTCTGTCCTGCATTAGATTATATCAATAACGATGTTAATAACGTCTAATACACAATTCACTTAATTAATACTTTGTGCACTGCAAATTTAATTAACGAGGCCGCACGAGTAAACCCGAAATTATCTGTGTCAAAAAGGGCATAATTTACACCTATAAAATCCGAAGTACCGCCATAAATAACCCAATAATTTTCGAGTATCATTCTTCCTCCACCGTGTTTCTTTAAGATACCGAGCTTAAAGCTGATAACGCGCGTCGATTCAAAGTTTATGGCCTCTCCGAAAATGAATTTTCCACCCCCCTCCCTCGAACCTCGAAATTTAAAAAGTTGGACTAATCAGTATGCGCGACCGATGCGTAAAGTTTTATATAAAACTGGAGCGGCTGCAAGAGGGAATATGTTTCGTTCGGGAAAAAGGGAAAGCTGTCGGAGAGCGGAACGAGGATAATGCGAGCATTACGTCGATGTGGAGAGAGACGCTCAAACACTTGGCAGCGATAACTGCGACGCTTCGAGGCGATTGGGAGTGCGGAATTTAGGTGTGCGACTTAACCTGAATTGCATCTTTCTTGGCCGCGATGGTAAAGGTTGTTTCAGCGAGAATTGCGCGACGTTTACAGGTTTGTTTGTTTATTATTACTTTGATAGTCGTATAGAATGCTTGAAATTAAGTATACTTTTAAAAACTTCCAACGACAAAACTTAACAAAAATAATTAATTTATAAGTCAGTAATACAATGGAACACGTAATTACTTTTTGATAAAATATAGTAATTTACAAAAAAAATAAAATATAAAATTGTTCCAAACGTTTTTTGGAAAAACATGCGCACATCTATTATCTGCCTATATACAGTATAAAGGAACTTTAAATATTACATTGCCTTAAGGCAAGTCCTGTAATCCGGCTCTACGCTAAGCTCTCCTCTGCCACCTGATAACAGCCAGTGACTTTAGCAGCCGATAATTAGCTCCGCCAGCTCGGAAATTGAATATTTTGATCAATCGCGCCAAACAAAGATCAATCGATACGGAATCTCCGGCGTTACACAGTTGCGCGCAAACGAATTTAAATTACAAACATTTTTCCGGCCCGGGTTTACCTCAGTCGAGTCACGAAATTTACGACGTAAATCAATGCAGAAAATGGGTAAACATGAGACTTTGTGCTGTGCATTCGTGAAAAAAATTATTTTAAGGGTCATTGTTTAATTTCCCGCGGGAAATCTACGCCGCAAGTTGAATAGGACGAGGGAAATAATAGGAATGTAATCATTTCTTGTATTGAAGGCATAAAATGTTCCTTAATATTCCAGTGCTTTTGTTTTTTTAGAGTTATTATAGACGGTCTTGAAAATATGCTTGAAGGTAAGATACAATTTTCTGTTTATTTTCAAAACAATTATTCCAGTGTGTTGTTTCGTACAGAAGGAACAGAAAGTATCATGAATAGTTTAAATAAACAAAGAAAAAAAAATCACTTGTGTTGAGTTCAATGAAAGAAATGCTGGAGCGGATCATTACATTAATGAGCAAGGAAAATAAAGAATTGTGAGAAAAATGAAGGCAATAATTAACAGAGAATATCATTCAACAATATAAGAGAAAAATAACAAAATCCTTTGTATATTTTTTAAAGCGCGAAACCGGAGAAAATAAAAGTTCTATTATTTTGCAGAAGATGTATATAAAAAATAATAAAAAAAAACACAATATGCACACAAAACAGCTTTCGAAAATTTTATTATTCGCAAGTCTAGTATTCCATTACCTATACGGAGAAAAATATTTTGGCAAAAATGAACAAATACATTATATAGTTCAGCACCTTCGCGGCATATTTACCGCAAAATCCTAGCAAATTCTCCTACAAACTGCGGCGACTTTTTCAATTTCCCTGTCCCGAATCACTCACCAGAAAACCTCTTTCACGTCCAAACCAAGAACCCAAAAATCCCTCGAACTCACCCTCAATCGGTCCCTCCTCGCCGAGTAGAGCACCCAGACGACATAAGTCGCCATGATGATGGCCGGTATGCAGATCCCGGCGATGGTCGAGATTCCGCGCTTGAACATGTGGTAAACGGCGACGAGGATGATGGCCAGTGCCGCGCCGCCGGCAACGTAGCGCCCGGTGCGCCTTCGCTCCTCCTGCAACCGTCGGGAAAGGGGGGAATATTAGAAGGTGGGCTCTCCCTCTGCTTTGTTAGCTGCGCTCCTCGCCTCGAGTTAATCTTGCCGGCTTCTCTCTTTTGCGACCTCGCGATTGCAGCTTCGGGGCGGCGGGGGAGAAAGGGTTGTTCTTTCATTTTTTTTTCGGAAAAAAACTGCCGCCGGGATGAAAAAGCTGCTCGGTCAGCTTGAAAGTAATCGGGACTGCTGTTTTTTGTTGTCCGTTGCGCGGAAGAACAATATTTGCGTTTTAATTTTGAAAGCTTCATTTAAAAAAAAAAAAATACCTTTTCAGACTCCGCCACAAAAACGAAAGCTCCCGCAAAAAGGCATGAATAAAGAATGTCTAATCATACGCCGAAATTTCGCTCCCCGTCATGCAGCGTCGTCGCGGCGCATCGTAAATTCATTCGAATTCCCACGCACGCACCGCAACAAAAAAAAAACCTGCCGCCCGACGTACGCTAAACTCGCGCTTTCGTATATATATCACCGAGCGAGAGCCTGCATGCACCGAAAAACGCCGCCGCAGAGTTCGGCAGCTCCCCGCAGCTTCCTTCGCATGCAAATTTGACGGATGTGCTCCTGCGAGGGTGCAGCTGTGGACGGACGCCCACGCGGTGTGCAGTTCGAGAGCATGTCGGAGGGCGGTCGTGAGTGGATGCGGACGAGCGCGGGACGGTGTGTTTATTGGGGGAGTTTAGCGGGGGATGATTTGGGAGGTGAAAAGTCGGGGTGGGGCATGATTGCTTTACCGAAGATCGAGGAAAATTGATAAGTGCGTGTATAATTCTGCGTGAATATATTTTGAAGAACAAAAGAATTTACCAAGATTTCACTTCCAATTTCGCGGTTTATCTAAAATTAAGCTTTCTTATTTAAACCGAAAATCTGATTAGCCCGAAATAATTTTCTCGGTACATTGTTCTCCTGTGCAACGTTTTGAATTTTTAAAACTTCCAGAAAAGGAATATTCACGAATTTCCGCTGCTCCTCCAACTTTCATAAAATAACAAGAGCAGCTGCATCGTGCGTTTTTCGCGCAAAATTTCGAAGGAATTCAAAATTACAATTTCGCGAGCGAGTGATCGATCCGTCCGGCGCTCTTATATCCCTTGATATAAACATCATGGGAGGCGTAATGGTCAGGAGAAGACTGTATACGCGAGAGGAGCAAAAAAAAACCTGTACGAAGATAAACGAGTCGCCCGTCAGCAAGTATATACCATGAACTCCCGCGTAGGACCTCTTTCCATTTATCAAATCTGTCGCGTGCGTGTTCCTTGAATGCTTTACAGAGCGTTCGAGCATCAGCGAGGTGCAAGTGGAGAGTGAGAGCATTTTTATTCAAAGTTTTACGGGGCTCCGAGTTTTCGTTGCATCCTCGTTTTGCGAAATTTATTCGCGGAAATTTTTTTCTTGCGTCTTTAAAACCAGGGTCGTTTATGAATTCTTTATACGTAAAACGCTGCTTTTTTACCTCGCATTTTCTTCAAAAATATGCGCCAAAATATATTTTCGCCAAAAAATTCCCGAAAAAAAGCACGCGTCCAGCTTAAAAATTGTCTCCCCGGCCATTTTCCCCGGATAAACCGCCCCGAAAATTTTTCCCTCCCGCCTCGCCCACCAAGAATTTCGCCCGCGTACAAAAGCACACACAGCCGAAAGCTCGCGCAGCTTCGCGCGCACCGCTTCCGCATATAAATCATCGCGTATCGAGAGGCGCACTCCATTTCCCCGCCGCGGTATTATCGTACCTTCGAATCGAATTTCCTCCCGTCTGCGCGCCCGTCTGATAATCGCGGGTTTTATAATGAAGCCGCGGGGCGGGGAGGGAGCTTTTTGGAATAAAGGAGTCGATCGAATTCCGCGAGCTGCTTTTGCATGCCGCGAACGTCGCGCCGATAAATCCGTGATTCTTCGGCGATTCTTTGTATCCTTCTTTCTTTCCGCAGTCTTTTTCGGGCTACGTGCCGAGTTCGGGGTAGTTTTTGGAATGGCTCTGATGCCGTCGAGGTTCCTCGGGACGAAAATTTGTTCTGGAAAAATCGGTCGGAGAGCGAAGTTTTTCGATAAATGCCGGAGCTTACGGGTGCATCGTTTTTAATAAAAAGTTTTTCCCTGCAAGGATTTTCAAAATTCAATTCACGGAAGCTCGGGGATGCAATTTTGGAAATTTAGGAGAGATTGTTAAAAGCGATTTTGTCGCGGAACTGCGCGTATCTTATTAAAAAGAGAATTCCTGCTGTGCAACGTAATATTACGCGGCGTTTTGATAATAGAGTTTCGAGTGTCACTGCGTTTCTCAACCAACAATTAAGGCACTTCCGATACCTGTCGGGTTCGATTGACTGTAAACGGCCATTGATGTATTATACAAAGGGCGAACAAGCTTGCAATATGATATTTCAATTATTGAATTAGGAGCTCAACCATTTTTGATTTATAAAATGATTGACGAACGGACTGAGAACCTAATTATTTTGACGGAAGCCAATTTAGTTTCTCATTCTTCATAGAATACTTTTAAAAATGTGAGATAAAATAATAATCCAGTTCAATATACACGAGTTCGAAATAAATTTCTTAAATCTAAAAACTTTCAGTTTTTCGTGCACTCCAGCTATTTCGAAAGTTTCTTCGAAAAGACACCCGGAATTTTAAACCCCACTAAACTCGCAACTAAATTTTTGAATCCGACCAAAAGTTTCTCCTGCATTTAAAAAAAAAAAAAAAAGAAGAAAAAAACAAGCTCGTCCCAAAGAACCCGAAAGATATATACACCACCTTATAATACTGATTGGACGCCTCATCGTCCTGCGGTCGTAAAACGTCCTGTGACGAGGTGACGGACTGCAGCTGCATGTCGATGCCTCGCTTGAACCTCCTCCGGGCGACGATCGATTTTCATTTGGGATTGCGAGACTCGCCGCAATAAATAACTCGTAACCGCTATATATCCCTGTTCTCCTCGATTTCGGCGCTTCTTCCCGGCGCCGATCGTCTCGCTCTCGTCGAATAGCCAGGGAATTTCCGCCGAGCGACACAACTCATTGGAGGAGAGAGAGAACAGGTCCACTCGAAAGCCACTTTAATCGAAAACGGCCTTCTCCCCCGACTCTTTCGACGATTTACGCTCCGCCGCCTTCTTCCTCAAAAAAGGCACGGTCCAGCCGCCAATTGCTTCTCCGGCTCCGAACGAAAAATTACTTTTAAGCAAATTCTCGCCGTTCACTCGACTTCCGCTCTCCTGTCCGCGATTAAAACGCTTCCGAATTCCAGCGGAGCTCCGCGGACCAACGAGCCTCTCTCGGCGAGTATCCGCGGCGCCGGCCGGAAGCTCAATGCTAGAAAGTCCCGATCGACGGCCCGGAGTGATTCTCCGCGATATAAACCGCGCTGCGATAACAAACAGCGCGGCCTCCTCCGCCGCCCACGAGGGAATATCCGCGTGTCCGCGGAATTCTTTTTGTCTTAGCCAGGCAGGCAGTTCGGTTTCGAATGGCCGGACTGTCAGGCCGCGGGAGGGCCGAATTCGGGCAGTCGCCGCGCGCGGGGTATTTCCATCGGGGCCGATGTGTTTGCCGTGGCTTTTATTCGGCGGTGGAGGGGCGGATTATTTGTCTTGCTAAAAGAAGCCGCCGATTAATGGGGCTCGGAATTGTCGGTGGGCACTGGATTGGGATATCGTTGAATGTCGTTTGGGGAGCTGGTTTTAAGTGAATGTTGATCTTTGGCGGGTTGGTTTTATTGGGAGATTTGTATTTATGGAATTGTCCGTGGATTTGATGTGTGCAACTGCGATTAGGAAACTTTTATAATAGTTCGTTATTCCAGTATAATAACAGTTTATATGTGAGAAAATTAACTTTTTTTTTTTTAGCTTAAAAATAAATTTCATTATGACAGAAGAATACACAAACTTCTTTCTTCTTCTTCCTAAATAAAATATATTCACATTCTTTTTATTTTTATTATTAACATCAACGCTATAAATTAATCACCTATAACAAAAAACACAAACTCCCAGACGACTTTGTGACAAAAAAATGTTCACCGATGAAACGCCGGCCAAGTCCCTTTCAAGCCTTCATTACACACTTCCTCCCGCATCGCCACCACTCCAGTCGCTCGAAACCCTCGCCCGCTGAACCCAACGCAGCCCGTTTCCGGGCCGCACACGGAGGCGACCGTTCAGCCTCCGGTGATCACCCTGTCGGGAGGTCCTGGTGGGAGACTCGTCCTCTGCCGCCAGTACGTGCATGTCGCCGTGGTCGGCGTCCTCGTCCGTCGCCCGCCGGATGAAGCTGCGGAAGAGCGAGGCGCGGGAGAAGACTATGGGCACGTCGTTCGAGTTGCAGAGCTCCGGGCCCCGGGTCAGGACGCCGACGACCTGGTTCTCGAATATCAGGCCCGCGCCGCTGTCGCCCTGAAGAGGTTGATGTATTTGTTTTGGTTAATTTAGCTGGCCTTAAGTTTTGAAAAGGACATTAAGAGAAGAGATATGGTAAAAATTACAAATAATCTTGTAAAAATTACCATACTGTCTAGTAAAGTCACCACAGACTGTCAAAACCAAAAAAATTACTATACTTTGTAAGAAATTTTACTATACTAGTTGGTAAACTTTCATATAAAGTATGGTAATTTTTTTGGTTTTGACCACCTGATAGTCTGTGGTAGTCTTACTAGGCAGTATGGTAATTTTTATTAAACTTTTCCCTCAATAGACTGTTCAACTGCAATGAAGTGCAACTCGTCGACTTTAGAATGTGGAGAGTAGCTTTCTACTGATTAATTACTTTTTGACAGCAACTGGAAATGTAAAAGTCAAGGTACTCGTATGGTAACACACATTACATCTTCCCAAAAAAAAAGTGAAAATAACTATCAGAGTAGCATATGCTAACATTTCTTACTTTCAAACCCTTCCAACTTCTCACCTTACACGACGTCCTAACGGTCCTCCTATCGAAGCTCCTGGCGCATATCGCCGCCGCGTACTGCTCGCACTCCTGCCTGCCGAGTACGATCACCCCCAGGCACTGCTTGACCTCCGGCACGCTCTCGAAATTCGCGACCAGGCCGTATCTCTCCCTGCTGAGCTCGTACGCTCCGTGGCCGCAGAACGACGCGTGCTTGCCGGTCTCGTAGTCGCGCGGATAAGGTCCGCCCACCGGCATGATTTGCAGTCGCGACGGATTTTGAGAAACGCCCAGATCTGCGTTCAGCTGTGAATCAAAAGTATATAGATTTTTGAATTCAGAGGAAGAAAATTAGTAAAAAAGGATATACTAACGAGGACCACGGCGATATCGGCAGTGTTGAACTCGCCCATGCTAAAGTGCCCGGGTATGTACACCTTGACGACGTCCCTCTCGAATCCGGGCCCGTGCAGCCGCGTCGTTCCCGCCAGGATCTTCGCCCCGCCGTTCGCGATCCGAACGGCGTCGAGCGCGACGTCGTCCTCCATGGTCATGAAGCAGTGGGCGGCGGTCAGCACGTGCCGCTCGGTGATTATGGTGCCGCTGCAGACGTGGTTGTACTCCTCGTCCTCGTCCTTCTCGTGGATCGAGACGTAGTACTTGAAGAGGTGCCGCTCGTCGGGGATGCCGCCTATTATTGGCTGCGGGGAGGAGGGTGGCACTGCGGGGATTGGGGGATGAGTGCGCGGTGATTTTTTTTTTTATTTTGGGGTATTTTACTTACCGTTGTGAAGTAGATCGAGGGTCGAGAGTAATAAGAGAAGCTGGAGCTCCATTTCAACTGTAGTTTTTGTTTGTTTAACGAATTTTTATACTGTTATTATTCAAAGATGCGTTAATGAACATTTTAAATATTGCGACTTTTCAAATTTATATTGAACTACTTGAAATAGTAATCAGTGTTTAAACGCTATTATTATGCGTATTTATTAGTCACAATTCGAGATAAATATTACAATTTCTATTTTAAAAAATGTACTAACTGTTGATTATAACATAAACTTTAATGCACTATAAACTTTTGTTCGCCTATTATTTTTATTATTTAAAGTCACATCCCTTGCTTGGAGTATTAAGGACTGTACCGAACAATCGTTTTGTACTATTGTTTAACTGCAGGATTACGACTCGGCTGCCGTCACCGAAAAATCCGGTAAACATTTTGCGACGCCTGCGAAAATTTCGCACTGAGGGGGATTCGAGCCCCTCGAAACAGCCTCGTGTCTCGGGAAGCAAAGCCCGACGTTTGCCTCAAAGTAAACAAACCGAAAAGCCTTTACCGTCTGAGTGGAACGCCGACTATTTGATTTTGGTGAAAATAAAAATTTCGAGTATTTGATGGCGAATAAGAATGAAATTTAAGAATGAAGTTTAATTGCAAAATATATTTGAATTCGCTCGATGCGTATTCGCGGAGGGTTAACGAGCGCAGTATTGTTTCAGATGGTTTAATATTCCGGAAGTTTCGAAATTATTCATCGCTGTGTCATTGTTCTATGTCGTGGATTTTAATCACATCTTGCCGAACGTTCAATGTAATCAAACAAAATATCTATCGTTTGTGCAGGCTTGAGTATTCCAATTTAGTTTCCATTTGCGCAAAGTGAATTCTAAACACGCTCGAATTCAAGATGGAATGTAAATTTCCAATTTTGGGGCTAATCTAATTAAATAAGTAATTCAATGCCTTAATTTTTATATTTTAAGCATTAAATGATGATTAGATTTTTGTCCGATTTATTAAAGGTGTGCTTATTTAGTTGTATTTCATTAAATTTCATTCACGTTTCGTCAATTTTCCCATGAACTCAAATATCGAAAGTTTATCTTTCAATGTTCTACATAGTAAAATCTTATATACCTTCATCACTATTAACGACACCCAACAATAAGGGACATCAAAGCGTTCTCAAACGTAAATAATAATAGACTTTATTAAAAGCGATCTACTCCCAAAGCCACACCAACCATTCTACACCGACATCCATTCCATCAACAATCCTTACCCTCTTACGCAAAACAGCCCGCATTTCCCGCGCATCCTCATGCACATTACCCTCCAATAAGCCAAACAAGATTTTCCGCGGCGCATAAAAGAGCTCCGCCATCACATCCGCCGGGGGAAAGCACGGACTCGCGCTCCTATCCACGTACAGAGCAAACGAGAAAACGGAAGCAGAAAGCGGTGAGTCCGGCGAGCATCGCGGAAAATATTCCGACGGCCGCCGCGCGGAAAATTCCGGAGTTTATTTTGGCGCGAGAGCAGCGCGCGGCTCTCGAATTAAAACCCCGCTTCGATCCCTCGAGGCGGCAGTTTTTCGATGATCCGGCCCGCCGCGATCGAAGCCCCAAGGATGATGGACGACGGTATTATTCGGGGAAGGCCGTGATTTACATTCACTTTTCTCCGCGGGGTTATTTATCGCGCCGAGCGGAGACGCAAGATCCCGCGTCGCTGAAAACGCCGGGCGCCGCGGAATCGCGATTGTTGGGTTGGGTTAACGAACGGCCCGCCGTATGTTTAATATATATATATATGGGAAATGTGCTCTATTGATTTTTCCTTTTTTCTTTGTTTCAGATGTAAATGCGCAGTTATTGGCGTTTGCAGTTTTATTTCTTTTGTTTGTCGAGGTAAGTGGAATGCGGTTATTCGAATTTTCAATGGAAAAGTAGACTGCGTCGTTTTTTACGGCTTTATATATGTATGTTCATAACATTCATTATAAACTTTACCGATAAGGCGTTTATTCGCAAAATAATTGTACTACATCGGGTGTCTTCGCGGCGTAAATATTTTTGATTGATATAAAATGGGTTTCCTTTATTTCCTGACGTCCACAGCTGAGTTATTTGTGAGAAACGTATTTATTGACTTATAGAACTGCAGCGAAGTTACATTTTTCATTTCCTCGTTCAAATCGACGTGGCTGTATTGTACATTTTTTTTAGCTTTTGCCTTTGACACTTTTGCACAACGACTTTTTAAACAAAAGATATTGTTTTCACCTTAAAATTAAATAATTATAATACAATAAGCTACGCCTCTTCCACAGCAGCTTTAATATTGACATTTATGTTGCCGTTATTCGCCACATATTGTCACCAGAACAATGCTGGCATAGAGGACCTAATATACACTGTATTAATTTTCCTCTCTAAACCCCGTTTGCCGTACATAACAATCCCCCTCTCAATCTCCGCTCTATTGAAAATATCATGTGGATTCCAACGGAATTCCGTTATATTCCGATGGAAATTCAGGTGACATTTTCAATAGGGCGACCTTCCGACCAACTAAAAACTGATTTTCATCTGCAAAGTTTAAACCTTGAAAAAATCCACGTTTTCCCGCCGACTCAATTCAAAACAACCCTCGAACTTCCTTACAGAATCTTCCCCGATTCACTATTTACCCTGCCAAGGTCCTCCTCGACGCACCGAACGAGGCAGAGAGCTCGGCTCTCCGCACTGCGCGCAATTAAGCTCTCCGCGCAATAAAAAAAAAAGGCGTTACATCCAGTCTACATCACCGAGTCCCCAGTCTTCGCCGAGGTTTAATAAAGTTAGAATAACAATATTAGCCCCGCCGCGCATCGCCGCCGCCGCCGCCGCCGCGGCTCCCGCGGCTGATTTATTTGCCCGACCCAATTCTTTCTCGCTCCGCTGCAGCCCTCTCCCCCCGAAACTTCGCCCTCCTTTCCGCGCGCGACGGGCCGCGCTTCCGCTGAAATCACACACAGCACCGGCGGACGGGGCGCGCGTCCAGCGAGCTCGACGAGAGAGAGAGAGCGATCAATTTATGGGGTTCGACTGGGATATGTAGGGCAGCTCGCGTCGGGAACAGGTCAGGCTTTTTGCGCGTATTCGCTGCGTTAATCTTGATCGGGGTGAGGGGGGAGGGGGATTTTTGAAGGTGAGAGGTTCGCGTCGCCGGGGAAAGGGTTGAAAGTGTTTTTTCGAACTGAATAATTTAATCTAATAAGACAGTGAATTTTGAAATTAACTCCATTTGCGATAACGAAACCGTTTCCGCAAAAGTTAATTACACTTATCGAGACAAGAACCGCGAAATAGGCGCGTAAAAAAACTGTCTCGCGCGAGTTCGAAACTCTCCAAACAGACGCGTATACTTGTTTAGCTTTCCGTTGTATCGCGCAGCGGCCGCTATTGCATGAATAATTCTCTTTAAACTCCGCGTTGCGCGCTCAAGTCCTGAATCTTCGACCTTTTATGACCGGTCGCGGGAGTGAAGTGTCTCTCGGCTGATGTCGGCGAAAAAAAAAAAGGTGGCGAGATTTTACGACGGCTGTTTTGCCAGGAACAAAGGCCGGCCGTAAAAATTTACGGGGCTCGGCGGTGGGCGAAATTAGAATTTCTTCGTTCTTCGAGTAGCTTCTTTTTTACAAGATTACCGTGATATTTAGTGTTCCTGTAAATGAAGGGAATGGAATATTTGGTTAAATTAGGAACAACAGACGATCGGGCATTGAAAATAAAGATTTGAGAATAATTTTTTATCCCGCTTTTATCTTTCGCCGCTTATGCATTTTTCAAAATGGAAATGCTACAAGATATTCTTAAATTTCCGGTATACGCAGCCGTAAACATTTTAAGTGCCGTGGTAAATATACAGCTGTTGACATTTAAAACAAACGGCAAGTTTCGATGTAAATAAAAGTTTTAAAAGCGTTTTCTTTTTTTTACGAAAGGATTCGATCAATAAATCGTGCCTTGAAAATAATTTAGAAGAACGACAAATAGAAACCGTATAAAAACAATTCAAGAATTCATACCTAAATATATACAGGTAGTATTATTGTTATTTTTCTCGCGATGATTGTATTCAGTTTAGAAAAGTTTATGTGCGCGTAAAAAGTATTCACGGAAAATCAAATGGTTTATAGAACCGCCTGTTTCATGTCTTCTTTAAAATACGGTTTGGATGCTTACTTTATGGCATTGTTGAAAGAAAAGTACGAAACTAAAAGTTTAAAACGGTAATAGGAATAAATTTAACAAGTAACGTAATCGACGCCTGACCAAGTTCTGTATATACTACTTAATTTACTTGTTTATGCAAGATTACAAAAATTGTCTCTCCTGTCTAAAATTTTGTCAAAAACTTTCAGTGCTCTATGCAATTCTTGAGGAACTATGATTTATACTTATTTGACAATTAAGAAATAGTAATCGCAGTAGAAAAAAATCTGCGAAAAACTTGAAATATAAATATATTTATTCATATTTCCTGCGATCGAATAATTTCGTTTCACGATATCCATTAAATTAATTACAGCTATATTAATTAAGAAACTATAACTAAAATACATTTACAGCCCAACGCTTTATTTACACTTGAAACTCTGCAACTGCCACGATTTTAGTCGCTACACCGCCTAGTCGTACAAAACTCGCAGAGAGAAATTCGAAAAGCCAGTCGAGTTTCGAAGTGCATAACGAGCGCCCTTTCAGCTCGAAAGAGGCTTATTATCCGCGCACGACCAGCGATGGATACGCGTGACTCTCGCTCTTTATTTCTCCTCGCGAAAAGGGAGCGAAGTCGATACGACGAAATATATACTCTGATATTACACCGACGCGAGCAATCGAGACTTTGTATTGAGCGAACTTGGGATCGGTTTTTCGTTGGATGCAATGTTTAAAGGGGAAGAGAAATATTCGTGAATTGATTCGCTTTTAATTAGTAATAAGATAAGATGGCACGACAAATAGACGTGTATAAATAATATGAACGTGAAAAATGATGGAAGTACTTCTTTTTTATTGTATAAAACGATGAATGAATTTTAAAGAATATTATGGACGGCAATTTATATTGGATAAAAATGTTTTGTTTCGACAAGTACTTGGATAGGGAGTTTAAAGTTTCTGAAAACTGCAATAGCAATAAGTAGTATCTTGAGAAATACGTATAAAGTATCAGTTTCCAGTTCACTTACTGATTGAAGAATAAATCAGAAGTTTTTATAAATAAAATTTTATTATGCATAAATATAGACTATCAAGTACATTTGAAAATATCCTTGAAAAATATATTTCTTAGGTATTTTCATAATTTCAGTCAATAATAAAAAAGATTTAAATTATTTACAATAATTTAAAATTAACAAATTTCTTAATTTTAATTTACATTAAAAATGTAAAGAAAAACTGTAGTCAATTTACTAAAAAAACACATAGTATAACTCTAAAACATAAATTTTAAAGTCAAAACGAACTTTTTCAGGCATTCATGCAAACTATAATTTTGAACAAGTCTGCAAGTCGCTTGAACGTTTTAATTGTGCGTTAAATATCATTTAATGAGGCACATATCGTCAAATGGACATTTTTCTTCCGTATCAGGAAACATACGTTTCAATTTTTGTAAAGGACATGGAGCTTTGTCTGGACATCCTGGAATCTGCACAACTCGTTCTTGATGTAAGACGAGAACATTGGGTTCACCTTTACAACTGCAAACAATTTTTCGAATATTTAACGTCTATTATCAGATGATGAAGGTTTTAATTACTTTGAATAAAACATAATTAAAGTACTTACTCATAAAGTACGAAAGCAATATTACTTGTAAAGGCGTCTATCAAACTCACTTTCCAATTACGATTTTTGTGAAATGAGAATAAATCGTGGGTTAAAGGCTTTTCATCTCTTGCAAGTCCTAGTTTGGACAGCATTTTTAAAATTGTTCCTGAGTGAGTGAAATATGCTGTGACTTTTGTTTTGTTTGCAGAGCTAATAGTTTAAAAGAATACATGTTTTTAAAGTTTAATTTTGTTTTCTGCGCAAGCAATATAATTTCTCAATATACTCACTCGAAAAATGAAAACATATCTCTGAATGCTGGGCATGCTATTTCATAATTAATAACAAAACCATGACCATCAACCCAGTAATAATCTAAATCTTCTGCGTATTCTAATATCTACAGTTAATGATTTAAATAATTATTAATGTAATTTATAAAGCAATGAGTAAAATCATTACTACCGTAATATCATCAAGTGACAGTAAGTTGCACCATGGTGATTCTGGACTCTTATTCCATGCAGTTTCAAAGGCACACATCATGTACATAAGTCTTACCCGCTCTATGAATAATTATTACAACTTTATTACAAACCATTACAATGAAAATCTTTTAAATCAAATTTTAAATCAGTCAATACCACTATTAATTTCAAATCCAACTCGCTTAGAAACTGTTTTTAGCATATTTTGGTAAATTTCAGTTTGAAGAAATAGATCTTTTTCTTTATAAGTTTCAGGATTTTTGTCAACTTCAATACGCCAACGTTGACATCTTTTATAAAACTATAAGAGAAAAGTTGTTAGAAAATAGAAATAATAAAATATTTTTGAAGTTTTTTAAGCCTAAAAAATGTAGTTACTCTTAAAATAGGATCTGCATGTTCAGGTTCTGGAAATGATATGTTGGCACTGTGATACTGACCAAATAAACCAAGGGCAAAAGATTTTGCACTAACTTCTGTTCGTTGAGTTGCTGTATGTTTAAACTGTTAGAAAAAATTAAAATTTTGTTTGTTATTAATTAGAAAAATTTTTATCATAAGTGTATTACAATATATACCTTGTATAATTCTTCATCATAATCTTCTGGAAATATAGTTGGAAATCTTGCTTGCATTCTTTCAGCAAGATCAATGAGTTCATCTTCTCCTTCTTCTGCTAACATCATAACATCAGTTTCACCAAAAGTTAACTTCCATTTTGAAAATTTTTTAACCGTTTCACTAGATAATTCCGAATTTTTTTGTTTATAATTTTCTATAATTTTTTTTTGAATTTCTGGTAAAGTGTTTAGGATAGGCTTGATATATTTTTTTCCTGGAAATCTTGTTCCATGACGTATCATCATCCAAATTTTTTTCTCAGTGCATCCTGTGAATTAAATTCATGTTTAAATACAAGTTGAGAAAATGTATTGCCATTTAATTTAAACTAAAAAATGTTACCTGGATAATTAAGACAAGAGTCATTGTAATTTGCTATAAATCTATATGGAGTTTTTGTGCTTAATTTACAATAAAAATTATTGCTATTATTTAAGCAATCATGTGCTAAAACTTGAGATAAAAAGACAACAAAAAGTTGCACAAGCATTAATAACTTAATTTTAATCATTGCAGTTAAAGAAAAAATCCTAAAAATAAAATGAACTGAGTTAAGTCACAATAATAAAATTTTATAATAATTAATCATTTATAATTTATTAAATAAATATTTAAAATTTATTTTTTGGGTTATAAAATTAATGCATGGAGATTCTTACCCTTTGTCATAGAAAACTAATAGCCTAAAAAATAAATAAAGATAAAACAATTAATTTAATGTCACATAGCTAATGGCAATCCTTTATAATTTAAGTATATGTGACAGGCGAAGCAACAGGATAGTCCATCTCTACTCTAAAAATAACATTGTTATGACTCTGATGGGGTAAAGGGTATTCATGAGAGTTTGGCAGATGTTAAAGATGGCGCTTGAATTAACGTTGATTCGTCAATTCATTTCGCGGTCTTTATTGATAAGAATTTTGATTGGTTTTGGAAAAACGTAGCTTCAATGGCTACCTAAATTTCATAAGGACTTTAGAAATTCAGGTTATATGTCTTTAGAAATCAGCCGGAACAGCAGACGACGGAGAAACGTGAACATGTTGATTTCTTGAAGGTGTTCGATTGATTATTTTGTGGAAACAATGGCAGTTTGTGCATTGTCAAAAGCCCTAAGGAGGCTTAATTTACTTAAAAAAGGTATATTATTAATTTTTTTGTATAAAAATAAGTTTATTCTTCAAAATACTAAAAATAACAGCTCTAAAAATTTACTACACATAACCTTAATTTTTTGTACTGATTTCATCTTAAATTAATCTAATATTTAAGAAATATTGTAATAAAATGTAATTCATTTCAGAGAATATTCCACTATATTACTCCACACGTCAAACAACGGAACTGCCAGTGAAGATTAATCCAGTTTTGTTACAAATAGAAAGGCCTTTGCCAACATTGTTCGAAAATCATGTCAAGTTTGCAGCAAGGTCTGTAAATCTTAATGTAGAGATTCCAAGAACTGGAATACCAATTAGCAAAATCATTGAGTCTCCCATGCTACCAAATTTTGAAATTAATGAACCACTGAAGAATAAAATTGAAAAAAGTGATATCATAACTAACAAAGTTATAGAGATTCCTCAGACTTTTAATATAATTGAAAAACAAGCTGTGAGAATGATAATTATAAGAAGAAAAAAAATGAAAAAGCATAAGAGGAGAAAATTTCTCAAAAGGATGAAATTTATTATTAGAAAAACGGAATTGAATAGAAAAATATTAAAAAAGAAGATGTTTGACGCAGAAATGCGAGCTATTTTGCAAGAAGCTGAGAAATTTGATGCTAAAAAATATGTTACACAACGTATTGAGGTTTTGACTAAGGAACGTTTGCCAAATAAATGGAGAGGAGAAGTATTGCCTGAATCTATGATAAGGCAATTTATAAAAGAGAGAAAAGAGAAAATGGCATACAAGCATAGACTGCGTACGTATAGGCTTACACTTGATTGATATATATAATATGATTTCTATAAAATTTATAAATCTTTATAAAACAGTAATAAATATGTTAAAAATTTAAACAACTTGCAGTGCTTTTTATTAAACTTACTTTACATATTTTGATTTTAAAGAGAAAGGAAATAAATTATTAGGATATAATTAGAATATCAGATACTTGTTTTTTATTTTGTAGAAAAATAAGTAACATGCGCATTTGTACTTAATAATTACTATTTACAAAAATTCTAAAATTAGTAAGTAGTAATATGAATTTAATTAGAGTTAAAAACTATACTATAATTAAATACAGAAAGTAGGCACTGCGTATAAAATGAGTCATATGTATGTTTCTTAAAGATGCGAATAAGACATAAATGTGCGACAATAAATATTTCTTGTTTAAAAAATCATCTCTAAATTAAAATAATACTATTACATGAGAGATTCGCACCATAATTTGAATTACATTTTTTTCTGTAATAATTTTTTGTAATTATAGATGTAGTAAAATTAAAAATTTTAGATGTATTATGTAACATTATTCAGCTTACAATTATTTTAAAATTTGATCAATTATTTATATAATTCATTTCTATCTATCAGCAGTGGAATTAGATAAAATTCTGATTTTTTTTACTAAAGGCACTTGATTTTAAAATTCCAACTGCCACTATCTAAATAGCATCTTTCAAAAAAGCATTTTTTATATGTACATTATTTAGCTATCTAACATTAATATCCAAGCTAATATGTACTCTTCTAAAGTCAATTTTTTGCTTTTACAGTTAATCTTAATTTAATAATTAACAAATAATGTGTTTTCTTCACATTCAGTTCTTGTGATATATCATTAAATTTTTTAATGGCCATTTTGTAAAAATCACATAGCCTTTTGCAATTGACCCAATTATCACGTAGGAAGCATTTGACCTTTTTTCACTTCCAAAACCTTTGGCTTAAAACTCATTCTTCCAGTTTTTAAATTATTGTTTCTTCCTGAAAAGTAATCTTCAATCTCTTGAAGTGATTTGTTTTTAGTTTCTGGCAAACATATATAGAAATAAATAGTTCCAATTAATGAAATACAGCCGTATAAGATGTAAGTTCCATGCTGAGTAATAGACTCTACTAATAATGGATATGTCTTGACAACTGAGAAGACAAAACTATGTGCACACATAGTTGTCAATCCACCAATGACACCACGAATCTGAACTGGGTAAATTTCACCAATCATTACCCAAGGAATGACTAAAAATCCTAGAGTGCAAGTAACTGTGTATCCAGCTATACAACAAATTGGAATCCATGAATGACCTACTAAAACATCTTTATATGACATATATATTCCAAGTCCAAGCATAGTGACTCCACATCCAATAGAAGAAATTAAAGTCATTGGTCTTCTTCCAAATCTTCTGCAAGCTATACAAGCGGCTATTGTTGAAAGCAGTCTAATGACACCTATGCAGACTGTTACCATGTACTTGTTGAACGTAATTCCTGATGTTGCAACAATCTCAACTGCATAAAATGTCACAGCATTAGTTCCAGTCCATTGGTAAATAAGGAAGTAAAGGAACAATAATAGGAACGGCCTTAGTGCATTTGGTTGAAACAGAGCAACCATTATTTCCCGGAAACCAGTAAGTCTCTTGAGATTATTCTTGTTAGAGAAATTGACCAATGTATCCATTTCTTCATTCAGGTCATAGGAGGTGCTTCTAAACTTTTGCAGAGACTCTCTTGCTTCTTCAGGCTTGTTGACAGAGATGAGATACGAAGGGGTCTCAGGAAACAAGAACATGAGTATCAGAGCAGCTGCAGGTACAATAGCACTTATACCAGCAACTATGTTCCAAGAGACTATAGCACCCAGAGCGTATTCAATAAGCACTCCGGTACTGACTCCCACACTGGATATGGCTGTCAGCATGCCCCGAAGGTGTGGTTGAGTCACTTCACTGGTGTACACTCTTGCTGGTGCTCCCACCATTCCGGAGCCCAGACCTGTGAAGAATCTTCCTGCATAGATCAATCGAATGTCTGTGGCAAAGAATATGAGTAGCCAGCCAAGGAGCGCTGGGACTTCTGTCACTATTAAGGAAAGCCTTCTTCCAAGCAGGTCCATCAAGTAGCCTGAGAGGAGGCAACCAATTGGAGTACCGATAGCTGACATACTTGCTGCAAATATAAGATAGAAATATTATAAAATAACAGCATTAAGAAATCAAAGCTGATACAACTATTTTGTGCAATTTTCCTATCGTAATAAGCGTATTTTGCGCGATTTAATTCGGTGATATAACAAAGTAAGTGCTCATCGAAAACTAAAAAGATACTCTACACTTTAAACGTTTAAAAAAGCTTCTCACCTATCCACGACTCCTCATCAGTATTAATAGTTATAGTCCCGTTTCCCTCTTTCATCTGCGAAATGGCAATGGCAGGGAAGCCAAAAGCCATGCCGGTGTTCAGCGTCCCCAGCTGAGCGACCAGAGCAGCCAGGATCTGCTTGTACGGACTTCCCATCCGCTTCTTCGGCGGATTCGGCTTCTTGACGCCATTGGCGGCCGGCTGGATCGTCGCGTTGCAGTTCTGGTCGACCAGCGCGGCTTTCTCGGCATCGAGCACCACTGAGTTTTTTCTGCAACGCAACAAAAAAAAAGTGGCGATTAGATTAGAAAAAAGATCGAATTTGTTTCGGCGTCGTTTCAGTTTGCGATCCCGCGCGTTGACGTGCACGTGCGATTTTGCTGGGGAGCGAAAAGTTTCTCGGCTTATCGACGCCGAGTCGTAAAGGTAAAGCTCGCGTGCTTTGTCGTAAATGCATAATTTTATAATCGGCAACGTAATTTTAAAAGTTGTTTGTCAAGAAAAATTGTATCAATTGAAAAAAATTAATTTTGTCGCGTTAACAAAGAAGTGTATTGCAATGATTCATTGTTAATATTTGATAAAGTTCGTGGAAAAGAAATTAATGTTTTACCAGGTTTTACATATACGTTTGCGTGTACATTATTGAGAAAGACTTAACGTTTTTATAAAAAATGTTGTACTTAACGGCTCTCGCCAATAATCTGCGATCTTACATAACGAATGTTTATCGTTCTAATCGCTCATAATCGCATAAAATGTTTTCACATTTTGATTGTCTATCAGTCTGATAAGTCAGAAAATATCGCAAACTGCGAAGCTCTAGAATTCAACCAGATAAATTTGAGCAAACTATGCTAAACTAACAAACATACCAAACGATGACTCGACAAGAGCGACTTGACAAAAATGCCTTCGTAATTACCCCTCAACAATTCAACAAATAAACCTCTAATCTACACGCTTTTCCCCGTTCTTACACTCATTATATTTGCTCCGCTGCCAATAAATCTCAATGCGCATTGACAACGGCTCGGCAAACTAATTACATCGCGAAAAAAAACATCGAGCTCCGTGCAGTTTCTTTATAAATAACCGCTCGCTCTCGGCGTTCGGCGCAAGTTTCGCGGAATACATCTCTCGCCAAGCGCGTTTATTCCGTTTCATATTTCTGCGAGGAGGAGCGTGCCTGCGTTCGCGCGAGTTTCGACGATATTATTTTTGGAATTTACGGCTACGGCGGATAAGGTAGTTAAACATTTCCTCGTGCACGCGTCTTCCGTCACCTCTGCGGACTTTGTCAGTTGGCTCTCGAGGTGCGTATTGACAGCCGGTCAAGGACGCGCTCGACAACGAGCGCTTTTGTGCAGCGTCGTCTCTCTCTGTTTGAAAAGGAGGGCTGCGCGCGGAGCGCTTTTTTCCTTTGCTGGTTTGTTTGAGAAGTTAAATAGCTCGCCGAAGCGTTATAAGGTGTCGCTTGGCTAACGGTTCGGAAAGTAGGTTTTCATACATGAATTATTTAAAAAAAAAAATATGAATATTCATACGCCGCGCGCGGCAGATCTGTAAAATGAAATTGACGACACGCTGTGTGTGCTGCGAAAAAAATGCACTATTCATGCGCATTCGTCATGTTTGATATTATTTTTTTAGCTTTTACACCATTTATTTCCCCTTGAATTATTGATGAGGCTCGATACGTCGCTCCATTTTCGTTCTCTCCCCGCGAAAAACGCATACATTATAAACGAGCGGATTGCGCGCTTTTTGAATTTTCAAACCGGCACCGTCCTCCGGGCCGCCGAAGCGACACCTACTATGCCGACACGTTGGTTGCGATGAAAATGATGTTTTACGACGTCTCTTTGGCTCTTTCCACTTGCAGAAACTTTAGTCGCCATGGTCGTCCGGGTCAACTGGATTTTGCGCCGTTCCCTCGTTCGCGCGATCAAAACTGCCGGACTCGTCGAGCGGCGAATATCAACTGTCTTCCCGGTAAGTCTTAAAAGTTCCAATCGCTTATTTACACCGCGAACTACAATGTGGCCCCGAGTCCAGCTGTTTTTATATATATGTACGGGAGACTGCATGGGAATGCTCGTCGTCGTTGTTTGGTTAGGTTCCTCCTCCGGCGTGATCGATCGATCCGATCGAGGAATATATCGGTCTGTCATTCGATTCCGACGTCGTGACGAGCGGAGTTTGGTAACGAGCAGCCCGGTTGTTTTCGCAGTGTAAACAAACAAAAATGCCATTGGCACTGCGTCCGCGGCCGGCGGCTCGGATAATGCGAGAAAGAAAGCAGCAGCCGCGCGACTGGCAGAGAGTCCAACAAAGAGGAGGCATTTAAATGTGAGTCACTCTCTCGAGGGAGAGAGAGAGAGAAAGAGATATACAGGTTCGGCGGCGCAGGAAAAACCTTTGCCGACTCGCCGTTCGAAGTTCCCGCCAAGGCCTCGAAAGCCCGCTGCTTTTAATGGCAGGTGCATTTTTGAGCTTGAGCTTTATTTAGATTTCTAATTTCGTATAGCCACAATGTCAAGATAAGCGAGAGACTGCAGTTTAGCGTGGAGAAAGAGACAAAGCGATTTTTCTTTTTTTTTTTTTTCTTTTGGCTTTGACGGACAGTAGGAAGTTTTGGCAGCTCGACGAGGAAAAAGTATTTAAAAGTTTAATTAGCTTTTGTCGAGGAGCGACGGTTCATCGATTGGGGGGTTTTTAAAATGATTGAAATTAAGGACGTTCAATTAATTAAGCTTATTTAGTATCGGAAAGATTTTTGCTTACTTATCAAGTAAATTTTCTCGTTTGAAAGGCGCGAAAAATTACTTAATTCCCAACGTTCGAAGATGAAAAAGCGTCAAGAAGTGCATTACGTAACGAGTTTCTCAATACAAGCGTTTGCCATAATTTTTTCCCCTTATTTATTTTGAAGCCTTTTTATGTAACTACACTCTGTAAAAATGCAAATGTTTATCTCTCTCTCTCAAAAAAAAGAACCTATTCCAGTTCGACCAAAAAAAAACCTCTATTAAAATTCAATCGGAGAAACGTGAAAAATTTTTCAAGCGCAGCTCTCGAATCGACGATCAGTTTTTTTTTGGCTCTCGGCTTCGGAGCGCAAAAGCAATCGCGGCGTCGTCGCGTTTGTGCGCGCATAGCTCTATCGAACGCAGCGGACGATTCGTCAATCGTTTATTCGCAACGTTCAGAATAGGAATATTAATAGGCTAATTGCATCACGAGTGGCAAATAGATGCGAGCGTTATCTGCTTCTGCAGGTAATAACGCCGAGTAACAGCACACACTTTCCGATAGTTCTCCGACGCGGTGAAAAATGAAAGAGACAAAAAGAAACAAAAATAATCCGACGAAACGAGTTTTTCGCGAATAATAAAAGCAGCTTTTTCGCGCTGAACTGGAATTTTTATTCGGTTTTTGTTCGCGAGTCGGTATTTTTTCAGATTGTTTTCTTGCGCCGACGAAGGAAATCAAGGATGGTAAACTATTCGAACTTTTTATTTTTATTAGTGCGAGATTTTTAACGTTTACATCACTTGTGCTATCTCGCGTTTGTCAAAGGAAACCGCAACTACCGGGATAACATGTAGATAATTATTAGCATTTCAAATTCCGTCGGCGAATTTATCACGCCTCATTAAAGAGTTCGGTGTATTGGACGCACTTAAATTGCAGAATTAAAGTTTCCGAAGTTGAATTTGACGAAAGTTTGCTTTTTCAATGTGTTTTTTTGCCTCCGTTCAGGAAAAATACGTTCATCACAAAGAGTTATGCAAATCGCTAAGAGTGATTAATTTCACCCGCGAATTGTAAATGAAAAACGCGCAACAATGACACTTTCTGTCTGCTTCCTTCTGAATAATGCCTGCGTTTGCTGATTTTTAAATTTCCCATTGTTTACGAATACCGAGAACTTGAAATTAAGATTAATAAACTTAATGGAGCTTTAATTTTTAAGAGGCTTCATATTTTACAAATTAAATTGGTTTCGGCGGAAAATACTTTTTGTCGCCGCCCGATTATTTTGCGGTGACCTTTTCACGAATAATAATTCGATAATCACCGAGTTTCCGCGCGAAACGATTAAAACAAAAAATCAATCCCCCAAGCAACAGAGCGCATTTTCAATCTCCCCGATAATAATTCGAACCGTAAACCGATAACGCACCTTTATTTGTCCACCTGCAAACATTGGCATCAACAACCATCAACTGTACTTCCACAAAAACATCCTCAACGTCGCGCCGACGGCCAATAAACGTCGGGATTAACGACAGCCTCCCCCGTAAAAAGCCGGCCGAACGCAAACACAATATCGCGCGCAGGAAACTCCCGGTGTTTACGGCGCTGCCACGCGGGGAAACCTTCGGCGTCGAAATTGTACGTGCGCGCCTCTCGGCGGTGCGTCCCGACTCCGCGCGCGATTGCGCGGTATCTCGAGAGAGCCCGGCGTGAATCACACTCGGTGCGAATCGCCAGGCCCGTTTCCGCGTCGAAAAACAGATAGGGAATATACTGTGTACTGTGTGACTCCCCGCGGCTTTCTCTCTCTGTTAAAATGTACGAGTTTCGCGGAGGCTAATTGACCGTTTGTTTACAATAGCGGCGGAGCGGCTATTTAAATTTCGTTCTCTCGAGATTCTCGGAGGCAATTCTCTGCGTTTTGGCAGCGGTAAGTAATGTCATCGATTCGCTGGCGGAAATTGGCCGCAAAGGTGCAACGACCTTCGGCAGAAGACGCTTATTTCACTGCTCATGGACGCTTTACTTTGCGCAAAAGCGACCGTAAACAATGTTCGCAATTCCCTCGAGTTTTATTACTTCTTCGTAGAAAAAAAAAATCGGCTATTTCGGTCACGGTTTTTTCATTATCGCGAGTCGTGCGTTCTTTTAATGCGCGTTTTTTCATGCTCATTACTGTATACGCTGATCTCGCAGCAGTGCGGCAAAAATTTTCATAAGCAAACAAGTTTCACTGTATTTAATTAACGAGATATACGCGATAAACAACTTTTACCGAGAGAGACACTTGTTGGATTCGTTCGTCGGGCGAAATCCGCTGGCTTTTTACCTCGACATTAGTCACGACTCGAGTTTAAAGAAACACTAGAACAAAGAGGCTCGAAATAATTCCCGGCCGCAAAAGCTCTCTTCGAAAAACAACCGACTGCTTTTCGCAACCGTCTCCGCGCAATATCTTCTAGAAACAAAAAACCGCCGATCGAACGCGAAACTTCGGACTCTCCGAAAAAAAAGCGCGCAAAAAAGCTCGACAAATCGCAAGTACTCACTCTGCCATGGTCGGTGCCGTCGACGAAGCTCCTCGCACTAATAAAAGCTCCTCTTATACCTAGTTTCGATCACAGTTCGTAAATCACAATACTATATATTACGTCCTCCTCTCCTCTGTCTCTCCTCTCGCGATCGACATTCGCGCTGGTCTCAGCGGCGATTCGCAGGAGAATCAGTAGCAGCAGCACGTGGCGGTTCGTCAGCGAACGCCGAGCCGTCTGGCGACGGTGGCTTTCTCTGGTCCATCGGCGGCGCTTGTCGCGCTTTTATATATGTGCCCCTGGTATTATCTCGGCGCTTCGTCCTCTCTCTCTCTCTCTCTCTCTGCTATATACGTCGTATATCGCAACGCCGCCGCGCGTATCTCTGCGTGTGAAATGCGCGCCGCCGCTGCCGCGTCGCGAGTGTGTCGACGACGCGTTGTATACGGCACTACTGGCCCCGCGAGCTTTTATATATAAACCGATCTTTTGGCGAACGCGCCGAGCGACTGATCGCCGCGAGCGCGGAGCGGGGTGGGGGAAAAAGAAGCGTGCACCGAGAGCGAGAGAGACGGTGCCGAGAGCCGGAGAAGCGCTGTGTGTGATGTAATGACGGGAGATGGGTAAACGACCCAGTTGCCGCTGACGAAGGAGAGCTTTTCGGAGGATGAGCTTTCGACGGAGGAGTCGAGGTGGAGGACGACGACGGCTGCTTTTGTCGGCTGCGTTGAGTGCTTCCTTGGCTTTTGGGGGAAGGGTTTATAGTTGCCGATTTTTCGAGCTTTATTCCGAGTTTTCGAATAGGTTGGCTTCGAGAATGAAATGGAAACGGAGGGTAATAGCTGATAAGTGCTGGTAAATAGGTACGAGTAAGTAAGTACGTGACCGACTGCATGAGAGTACACGGACAATTTTTAAAATTGGCGGTAATGAGGCCGATGCGAATAATGAGCTTCGTTTCATCGAACAATATGAGTTTTCCATCTTTTTGCATTCCAAAGCGGTTTTTTAATTTTTTCAAATTATTGGAGAAAATTTCTGGACGGTCCAACAATACGATGGTTACGGCGGCTAACGTTTCTTATAAGGATAATTACGGATGCTGCATTATTGTCATAGCAATAATGCAGGTTATTATTATCGCGGTATTGTTCGGTATAATCAAACGATATTGGACAGACAGTAATGTGGATGATTATATTCTTTGAACAAAAGCTGTGCATTACTTACACCGTCGTGGACTTATTATATCCGATATTTTTAACAAAATAAAACACAAAAGATGAAATGTGCTTTTATTGCTGAAACTCGAAATTAATAAAAGAATTTTCGAAGGCAGAAGAGATCAACAGAGCTTTTTTATTATCAAAATAAAACAAATTTTCTATTACATAATATTTAGATTTCCATTTTGAAAGAGATTTTGACTGCGGGGTACCTTTATTCTAAGTTTTCGCAATCTATTTCTTCATCCGATAATATGTAAATTGATGTATGTTACTTCAAAGATAATATTAATAATTACGATATAAGCGAATGCACCGTTTCGTCAAAACATATTGTTCTGAAAACTGCATGGGAAGTAGCTGCTATGCAAAATTTGATTTACTGACGTATTATTAAAAAAATGTCAACAGTCAAGCAGTTTACTGACTTTAGATGTTTTTCAACTATTTATTAAGAAAGTCGCAGTGGCAGAGCTTAATTATTCCCGTGACTCGTTTTGATCTTAGAAGACTGAAAGGAGACAAGACATTTTTATTAGTCGAAACCGGTTTCCAAAACCGGTGTTTATTTGTCTTCCTGTTTGCGAATTTGGAAAAATTTTTTCATTTGTTTTTTTTTTTTTTTTATTGATAATTCCAAAGGCAGGCATGTTTTTTCCACGACAGAACTTCGAAAAGTAAACGTAGAACCGCTACTGGGTTATTTTTTTTTTAAAGATTCTGGGGGGAATCCCATTCATTGGAGTGGATGTCGTGTGACTTTCTTGAAATTTAGATTTTTGGTGAATTATTTACTTTTACGTGTGATGAGTTGACTCTCTTGAAATGACTTGCCATTATTTTTATCATCAATTCAATATCCTATCAAACTTTTGCACATAAGAGACTCCGCTAAAACGATATCAATGGCATGTATTTAAAAGTATCTGTACTTTCAGGCTAGAGAATTTTTTAACCAAGTGCAACTTAATCGCTTTCAAGATTAGACTTTGATATGCGCTATAAAAAAAACTTTTTTATTTAAAGACGATTTATTAGTAAAATTCTGCATTCTGGGATCACATGATTCAATAAAGATTATTTTGATTTAAAAATTTTGATAAATTTAAAGGACTTTTGTAATCCTCAATATTATTCAAAGATTTACCTTCTCTGATTTCTAAGAAATCCTGTAACAAGGTTATTGAAATCCGATATTTATTCGAAATCTTCGAATATATATTAGTCAAACGGAATCGAAATTATTTAATATACGTCAAGATAATTTATTCATTATGTTGTAAAATTTGAATACGTTAATAACGGAATCTGAAAAAAAGGACTTGAAATTGTTAAAAAGTGATAATAAACGCAGATAAAGTTTTTAATTTTTCAAATGACTATTGACGAATTAGGGTCCGTTCAAGGATACAATTAAAACGATAAGGATATAACGCACAGAGTTCAAAAATATTTATCTTAAAACACTATTTATTGACTATCTACTCATTAAAAAGCGGAGGAAAGATAAGTTATAGTTTCTTTTTTAATTTACTTCTAAGACTTGTAATATTTAAAATTTTACAAAGCATAATGAATATGTTCTCGCTAAAGATTAAAATAATTACACTTTACTGCAATATTTAACACGAAAATCGTTGTAAAAAAAATTACTAGAATTACGCTGGGACGTTCAGTTTTTATTGTGAGAGTTTTTCTTTTCGCTTTAAAATTTAAACCGGTTTTTTTGCAATTGCGTAACCCCCAACTGATAACCATAAATTTGCAGCAATAATTAAACTCGTGACTGTTATATTGTATTATTACGTTGTCGTAATGAACACGTTACCTATACGCGAAATTCTTTTCCACACATTATAATTCTTTTCCCCAATGTTCGCTGGTTGTCATCCGCAGCGATAAAAATCCAATAGCTTCCTATCGATCCAAAAACAGATTATCATCCGCGCTCGACTCGTGCCAAAGATCTCGCATTAAATCGTTGTTTATCAGATCGCAGGTGCATTTATTTGCCCCCCGACTCATGTGACCAATAAAACACTAATCCCTTTCCAAGAGGTTTAAGACCCGGCATTCCCGGAGATTCGAACTTCACGGCGAGCGAATCGCACATATACATCGCTTATTTGCACAAGTCGAGCAATCGAAATCCACCGATAATGAGCCGCTCCTCGTCCCGCGTATATTATTTATACATTATTCGGAGCAAGGCTCGTACAATACGCGATCGAGGAAAGCGTCGACGGTAATAATCTCGCTCGAAAATCACCCGGGGAATTAAATATCGCGAGATCGCTCGGCGGAGATACACCTGCCGGCGTCACAAACAGCCCGTTTTCACGTGCCGGACTTTATCGATACGAGCCGCGATTAGACAAGAGCCTCCCTCCTCCCGGGCCCGAGTTATTTACCGGACCCTCGTATATATATCTGTCCGCGAAGATCCGTCGGCGACCGCGCCTTCCTTCAAAAGGCACCTGACTTCGAAAACCCCCCCCACCTGGAGGGGGAGCCCCGTAGGTATATGTATAAAAGCTCGGGGAGCTTTTTCTGCACTCACCGGGAGATGGGCGCGCTGGCGCAGCTGCCGGAGGAGGTGCTGGGGAAGGTCTCGTAGTTCCTGGGTCCAGGCATGTCGGCGATCTGTCGCGGACTCGGCCGGCGTCGGCTAAAGACTCTCCCTCTCCTTCCCCCGCGGCGCTTTATCGGACGGCCACAGTCACGAGCCTTTTACTATCACAAAAGTCATGTGCTCCGGAGAACGGTTGTATTTTTTGCTTTTCCGCCGCCGTCGCCGCGCGCACACACACACCGATGCTGCTGCTCTCTAGGCCTGGACCGCGAGTCGCAACGATGCACAAAGTCTCCGAGATTTCGAAGCGCGTGACTCTCGGCTCGATAGTGACGCCTTTGTGCGCAGACACACGTTCGGGTGTCGATGGGGTGGAGACTGGTTTTCGTTTCGCTGGTTCTGGTTATCTGGAAGCGTATTTTTAATTAATCTTCGGTGATATTGCCGAGTGGAGAGCGAAGGGTGGCGGGAGGTATATTTGCCTGCGGCAATGACAAGATGGAGAACTGCGTCACGTGGCGTGCGGAAATTGGAGTTTTGAAAGTATTTTTAGGAGGTTGGTGTTTAGTTTGCTCGGGAGCTGAATGGGAGATCGCGCCGCTGATATATACATTGATCAATTAAGTCGAAGCGACAAAGTGAGACTCAGAGGTCTTACTGGGATCAATCGAGTGGGTACAAACATCGGCGATTGCGAAACAATTACAATCAGTGTTTGGGAGCAGAAGCAGACAAGGCTCACTTATAGTTTCGAATCTTCTGTAATCTCTCTCAGAATTCACAGACGCGTAAAGTGGGATTAAAACTGACCTTTAGTTTGGCAAAAATATTTCATTTCGATTTTTTTGTGTTACCTTTTAAATTTACAAAGATAAAAAAAATATTTGAAATCCAGCTATATAAACTTACATTTTTGAAATAAATTATTTGTAATATTTTTGTATGTTGATTTTATTGAGGTGATTATGACGAGTAATTAAATAAAACTGTCTTCCATAAGCGTAATTGAGGAAAATGTGACAACTAGCTATATAGAAGATCATATAAATTTTGGTAAACAAATAAATAGCTCATATTTTAAGCCTAACTCAAACTCCGAGTAAACAATCGTTATATTGTTTTGAATCGCATAATTTGCATGCTTTTGCAGCAGCCTCATTAAACTGTCTGCAAAACAATATTTGAAGAGTTGCTTGGAGTACTTATTTCTTCAAATTATATAATATTTATCAAAAACCCTCGTGAAGAACTCATTAAAAACTTAATTCAGCCGCTAATCTCCCTCAAGATATCTCGAAAAAGATAAAGCTCATGACGTTTATCGAAAGTTATCTTTTGAATTAGCACTTCCATCAGGTGCTGCTTTTGTCTTCTTAATTATTATTTTAACCTTTTGTTTAAGTTTAAACATTTACCGCCAGACTTGAGACTTGCAATTCATCGCGCTTGTCAAACAAATCACTTTTAGAATTATGCAGAAGTTTCATTTTTTCTGTTTTTTCTAATTTAATTCAGTACAATAATGTGATTTTTTGACAAACACGTATTTTATTTTTACATCAAAGGTATAAAAATATGACAAGCAGAAGAGGATCAAAGTATCATTTTACAAAACAACTTTTTTTACTCCCAAAAATAAGAGATAAGTAAATTGATACGTTTTGCAATCGTTCGTGCAAAAAATACATAATCATTTCAATTTCTAAAACGGAAAACCCGATTGTATGACTACCATAAACACAAATGAATTACTTGCTTACAGTTAACAGATAAGGTTATCTGAGCGGCTCCAACTAATTATCTGCTAAATGAAAAGCAACGGATCACGAAGATTGATTGAAAAATAACCAGATGAAGTAATAAGCAAGGTTTTTTTGGATTTAGTCTAAAGTACCATCAATAATTATTTCTAATAAATTAAGATCATCTTAAAATCGAAAAAAGCAGTATTATGATTCATAATTTATATATATGATAATAAACCATAATTTCGCTTTTCCAGAAAAGAAAGCAAACGACAAAACTGAAAAGGATAATTTCGCGCGTGAATCACTCATTGAAGTAACAATCGTTACGTGTGTCATATCGCAAACGGCCACTTTAACAAAATGCACTTATGAAATAATTACGGATGAAACATACTTCCGTAACATCAAAGTTTGTTGCGGACAATGTAATAAAAGTTACTTTAACGTGCAAACATCACGTACCAGGGTTTATTAACTGATGGATTCGAAAATTAAAAGTCATTCCGCCCTCAAATTACATTGTTAAGTTGCGAAAAATTATTTTTAATCTCGCATTAAAGACCCAAACGAAATTAATGAGAAGTACTACATCTAGGACAGTATACAAACAATTTAATTACCGATCGTTGAATTTCTTAAAAAACGCGCCTGGAATCATTTTTGTACACAGAACGCGTAACGTCTTATCACGAAATGCATTTGAAGGAGCAGCAAGTAGTTACCTAACGTTCAGTAAACCGAACGTTAATCAAGTATCAATGAGAACACTTGCCGAACGGCTTTTCAATGAACGGAAAAACACGTTTGCCACATTTTCCCGGCTCAGATGAAATTCCTTTGTCTTCTCGTCTGCTTCGCTTTAGCCGCCTCGTTGGCCGTCGTAAAATGGAGGCCATAACTTTTAATCTGTAGCGTTCGAAAAGGACGCGTGTTTTATTCAATTATTTTCCCGGAAAAATTTCCTAAGTGGAAAACAACAATAATTTCTCTTTATCGGAGCGGTTGTTATGAATGAAAAAACGAATTAAAGCGTTTCCAGTGTGTGCATAAAATACAGGTGAATAAAAAGTTGAGCGCTGCTTTGAATTTATAATTGTGTTTGTTTTTGATAAACTAGGAAAATTTCTGAGCTAAAAAGTAACGATTATTTTAAGCGCCAAATGAGAAATTGAAATTCTCTGTAATTAGATTATATGTATACTTAATAAATTACCTAACTATTACATTTTTACTGAAAATGAAGATAAAATCAAAGTCAACGACCCAATATTGTTAATACTTATTTTATATTCGCATCAACAGTTTTACATGAAACTTGTAAATCACACAACTGAACTTGCATTTGGTTGCGTGTATCTAATCAATCAAATTGCACGAACAACGATCAAAATTGCCATGTCACTCACTAGAATTGCATTTGAATATGTATATTAATCAACGTAAAACTTTTACATACTTTGAAAATAGTTTTTTCCTCGCTGAGTAAAAAGTTTCATATTTCTTTTGCAGAACCAGTTATTATGCGAATAAAAGTTTCCCCTTATAAAATATTTTCAAAATAAATTAAAAGTGTTTTGCTCAAAATATGTATATTATCTCTATAACTTAATTCTTGATATAAAGTAATTGCTTGATACACAATCGCTATTAATTGAAGAGAAACAATTAAAGAAAGAAAATACGTTATCATTTGGAACCACTTGAACTATTTAAAGTGGCTTATTTTTAAATTAGAAATTCTTGCAATATAATTTTGATATATCAAGTCACGTGTAAAAGAAGCAAAGGCCAATATATTCTTCGAACGGAAATTCCTTGAAATAAAAGAACAAACGCCCGTAATCGGATTTAAGAGAATTTAAATCTATTATTACGTAAACCTTTGATCGTATCAGAAAATTATTACGTAACGAAATTGTCCATTAAAAAATTACTTCCAATTTTGAACAGACTCTAGTATAGACGTAAAGGCTGAATTGAAGGCGTTAAAATTAAATTAGTTTACTAATAAATATTAAGCGTGTTTATACAGGGTTCTAAAAATAGTAAAATTTGATTCGTAGTTCTTCGATCTTGTTTTCGCAACACCACCTTATAAATTTATTTTCAGAACGCTTAAAACTTCCTTTATACAAGCTAAATTTAAAGCCGGATTCAATTTCTCGTATTCATCTTATTAAATAACCTTATAACAAAAGCTCTATAATTTCTATTCTTATGATCTCTTCTAAATTCTTACCCATTAATATAAACGCGAGTTACTTTTAAATTAATTTTAGCCTACTTTTCATGGAAAATAAAAGCAAATTTACAATTTACAAGAGAGAAATTACGTTATCTTACCTGCGGTAGTACAAACGCGGATGCTATTCTCCAAGTTTCTCGAAACGTCTTGTACGCAATTACTGTGCAAAGCTTCTCGTGGTAAAAAGCTAATTAGCTCATCTCGCTAAGTTACTGATGGATCTAAAGTAACGGCTAAATATAAAGTCTGATTTCAGTGCTGCCTTCGGTCGGAAACCTACTAATGCCACATTGGGGTGCGAGGGCCGCTGCGACTGTTAATTGGATTATATTAACCTTAAAGCGAATTGCCTCGCATAATACAACGACCAAATTGAAGAGATATGAATGCTACTTGATTCACGACTATAGCGTTTAACTAACATTTAACTGTAACTCTGTAATGATGAGTATTTACACTAAAACATACAATAGTGTTGAAATCAACTAGATTGTCTATTGCAATTTATTCGATCAAAATACAGTATTATATAATAAGTATTATACATTAATACCTTAACAATAATATTATACATATGTTGCGTTTCAGCTGCCTAAAAGAGAAGTATTACATCGCTTCAACTTTTTTTTCTTAACATTTCAAATTCTATGTTGCATTTTACCAGCTGTTCAATCACAGTTTCTTTTTAATTATATCAAATTGATTATATATACAATGAAATAAAATGTACTTTTTTTAAGAATTTGTTTTTAACACTCCAAATATCAACATGACATAACCCTAAACTATTTGAAGCATTATTCAACGCACTGTGTTCTTTTAAAGATAAGAAGGGATACTGCATAAGAAAGAAAGACAGCAGACGCATGCGCAAAAGATTCAAAATGTATTCATTAAATGTATTCAAATAACCATTTATACGTAGCAGAATTAAAAACTGTATAATAATATTTAATTAATTTCTTAATATAGTTTAAGTATACATCTTGATGCTATCTTATGATCAAAGTTCACATTCGGACAAAAACATTGAGGAACTTAAGATGCGCAAATTTTTTATACATATTTGAGCTCAATGATTCGTTTGATCGTACAAAAAATTAACGAGCTATTTTTAGTTTTTATTGATATTGAACTTTAAAATTGTATCGCATCTAACAAACAGATGCAACACCGAAGTTAAAATGTATACTAACATGCGTGTATACACGCCAGTCATTTCACTCAAAACACATTTCATGAACAAATTAGTTGAACTTTTTATGTGCGCAATGTTTAGTTGCAGTTATTAAGCCAGTTAGTGGGATACTTTTAATAGACCAGTTGACGTTTGATATGGTTAAAAAAAATTTAACTTTACTTAGCGCTTATTATTATACTAATACAAGTAGTACATATATAAATTTACATCTGCGTCCGTTGTGCGTCAAATCATAAGAACTTAAATTATCGAATCTGCCACCATCCGTCACTTTTTGCATTATGCAACTTTGCTCTTTGAAAAATAATTTATGAATATTAATATCCGCCATATCGTGAAAGTTGCAAGCCTCATTTTTCCCCCGATAATCGCAGTGCGAATTGCACTTTTATATTTAAAAATTCCAAAAACCTACAGACTACCATTAAGCCAAAGCTACTCCGCGGCGTTGCGAAAGCCTTCTCGATACGTGCCAAAAAGTCCTCGCGTCCGGAGCCCGAGGCAAAAAGTTTTCCGATCGTAAACCAGGCACTGCACACAATTGTGTTTACGGACGATCGCCAGCTGATCCGCTCGAAGGAAAATCCATTTAAAAACAGAGACGCGCGCGTCAGCTTGTATCTCGCGGCCAGACGGAGGAGACATTGCGGCGCCTTGGAAATTCTAATTGAACGCGCGGCATAATGTGTACATGCGAGGGAATCGTGCCGAGCATCGGAGCACGTGACCGCAGAATGCAGCGAGGCTGCCTGAAACGCTCGAAACGAGTTTCGCTCAATTTTTTTTTTTCGCTAAAATCGCGCTTTTTCCTCTCGACTCTCAAAGCCGCTCTCTCTCTCCCTCTCTCGTATCTAGTCAGCGGGGGATTCAGAAAACTCGTCGCGACAAGGTCGGAGAATCCGCCGTTACGTCAGGCGGCGCGTGACGGCGGTTCGATAAAAAGCGCCGGGGATCGAAATATGTCGCCGAGCGAGAGCGTTGACGCTGTTGTCGAGGGCTTTGTGCATGAGTGGAAGCCGTGGCCCGATCGACTTGATAATTGTTCGCCGCGCGGCGACAATTGACGAGATAAAGCCGGGAATCGCCGCTGGGAGATTGTAGAGGAGATGGTGTAGACGAGCTGCCGTTTGGTCGATTGGCGAGACGGTTCGAGTTTCGCGTTTTGGGTGACGAATATCGAGTTGAGGGAGAAATGGAGCGTGGTTGGTTTGAAGCGGGGAGGGAGGGTAGGTTGATGAGACGTGGTTGGACTTATTTTTGTTTGAAAGGAGGTCAAGACAATTTAATTATTTAAAAACGTCTTGTGAATCATTAACTAAACTGTATTTATATTTTGTTGCTAAACGAAAACTTTAGATAAACTTTGTCCAAACGTTAATTTTTTTACGCGGGTAAACATTTTATTTAAAACGAATTATCAGTCACCTTTTATTACGAAGATATCCGAATGATTTTCCATTAAGCTAACTCGGTTAAAACTTAGCTTTAGATATGCGAATGAAAATAGGTCAAGATCCGAAATGCAAATCTTCCAAGTTCATCAAACGAATGGTTTATCTCCGTTCAATTCAAAAAGATTCGCATTCAATCTTAATCTCCGCGATAATCCCACGCTGCACTCAAAAGAACAAAACAAGAGAATCCGTTCACCCTTGAAACCCCAATATATCGAACTGCCCCGCTTCCTACCTCCAACCACCTCTCGGACTTTGTACTCTCATTACCCGTTTTCGCAAAACCTCGTGACCGCCTCGCCAGAAACTTTACTTTCACGGCGATATATTCCCGCGGCGAGCTGAAAATCGGCGCACGTGACGCGACCCACACATAATCTCCGCGTCCGTGTGTCCAGACCCGCGAGTCACATGATTCCGTAATCTCGCGCATACGGACATGCCAGACACGCCGAGAGATGTTTGTCCCCCGCGAGAGTGGACGAGGCGGTGAAAAATGCCCGCCGATTGTACATGCTCGTATATCGAGGCGGGCGAAAAAGAATTTGCTCGAATCGTTTGTTCGCATGCTCTTCTGTATTATTTTTATAACGAGGAATTTGTAATTGTTTCTCTTGCCGTGTGAATCAGCGATTTTTTTTTATTTTTCCAGAGCATAAAGAAAAATTTGCGCGATGGCGACAGTTCGGGGTTTGAGTCACGGTTTTGCCGGTCAGCGCGATCAGCTGATTCGGGGCTCATCTGCATTCAATGGATCGCCGATGAGAGATAACGAAATATCGATAGAACTTTTGCGCGCGACAACACGTCTGGCCTTTGTGCTTTTTGGGGCTGCTGCGGCGCTTCGCGTGCAATTCATTCCTATTTAGTTTCACTTCGCTTTTAACGAAACCCAAACGGCAAAAACAAGCATTTATCCGTGCAAGCTCAAATAATGACTTTCAAAAAATAGACCGATCTAATTTTGGCCGTCGCTTTAAGAGCCCTAATTTTTCTCGCCAATAAACCGGCTATTCCGAAGCGCCGCGAAATTCATCTAACAGTCTGCGTTGTCGCGAAGGCTGTCAAAATATTTGAGGACTTCTTTATCGCTTCGACAGTTGCAGTTCTCTCTCTCTCGATTGCGAACGACAACAACAAAGCAGCGAAAAATATATATCTTTGGTAAAAATCTTAATTGTCTACTTGGCGGGATTAAAAAGTCAAACTAACGCAAACTGGTTTGCGCTCAGACAAACAAGTAAACCCCGTTCCCTTCCTTGTTTTTTAGCGCGTGACGATGCCCGCTGAGAAGAAATGCACACCTTCGCTCAAAGTAAATTTTGTTATCTATTTAGATATCGTTATAGGCGTCGGAATACAAATGATTAAAGAAAATATATCTGCGCTGCGAATGATCGCGAATCTTTGAATTTACAGTTTCTCGGAATGAAAGCAGTTGTAAACGATAAAAAGAAGCTAATTGGATTCATAAATATCGTAATTTAAGAAATTCGGTTTACTTATGATTACGTTCATTTACGTATGTAATGCATAAAGTCTGTGCGTTAAAAAATGCAGGAATTTCTTTTATAACGATCGAATTATAACAATTAACTTTACCTATGATTGAAAATAATTGTGAATGAGGAAAAATAGAACAGGAATTAAAAATAGTTAGTCTCCAATTTCCTAGTAATCAGCAGCTGATAATTAAATTATTATAGAAACAATCGTCGTTAATACCAACCTATACTTTTTTAATTTATGAAATTAGTTTCTAATTTTTGTATCTGTAATATTTTCATGCTTATTTGCTGTTTTGTACAAAATATCTTGATTCCTTTGTGATATACATCACTTTTGTTTTTTCCTCGGTAAAAAAATAACTGATTAATGTAATAAAGATTATTTGTCAAGTACGTCCCGTGCTTGTTATTTGCATTAAAATATTGTTGCTCAAAAAAAATTTCTAAATATTGACGAAGTAATTTAATCAGCAAACTGCACGTTCTTTTTTTGAATTTTGAAATTCCACTGTCGCTGCAGACTGGTGAAGCTTTTTGCGTGTAGGTTCGACTCTTTTTTTATTAAATTCCATCATATTCAAAGGACAAAACAGTGGTTGACATTACTTAGATGATGAGCAATTGATGAAAAACAACTCACAATGCCATACGATACCTGTTAATACTGTTCATTCAATTTGTCATCGGAGTAAGAAAAGAATAAGCTTAATTCGATAGAAAAACCCAGAGGTTATTGAGTAGCAACAATGGTAATTAGTTGAGTGAAGTGAGAAACAAAAAGAAAGAGCTTTAATTAGATTTGCTCTCGGCGCGGTAGGAAACTCAATTATGACTTTTTTCCAAGATTCGCTTAAAAATCTATACATTACTGTCAAGACTCAATCATGAAAATTGATGATAAAAGTCCTTCTCAAAAGATCCTGCGAGTATTTCATTATCGACTTGGTGGATAATTTGTCAATAAATACTTGATGAATTATATGCACTGCGACTTTTAGTTCGTAAACAATAATTAAAGAATAGCATAAATATTTTTAATTCTGCATCTGAGTAAAATATGGGCCAATTAATGTGTTTTTAAAATTTTATAATTCGAGATTACTAATTAAAAGATTATAAAATTTTATTAGTCCATAATTTTTCATTTCAGTCTTTGAAAATTGTTCGTAAATAAAGTACTTATCCGGTTTTATTTTTTTTTTTCAAAGAATATTCTCTAATTCCATGGGGAATAAATATGCTTGTGTGGAAAGTTATACGTAGATATAACTTTACCTACAATTTTCGTTTAAAATGGAAATTGTGCTTTAACGTGTCATCATTTAACCAATTACGTATTTTTAAATATCTAATAGAAACAATATAGCTTATAAAGGTCAAACATTAATAAATAGAAAGTGTTGATACTTCTCGTATGAAACATATACTGTGACGCAGAATTTGAAAAATTTATGAAGTTTAAAGAGCACACAATTAACTCTTTGTTATCCGTATTCCCGCGTAAACAAGTAATTTAAAATTATGAGATTCAAGTAACGCGCCGGGCGCTCATAAAGTTTACCATTTAAATTATGATCTCAATTTCCAGCGATAAATTTTGAGATGTAAATTACTACAAACTCGGTTATACTACCTTCATTCATCAAAGTACTGTAATTATTATCTCTTGAAATAATTTTAATTCAGAAAAAAATAGTCTGATATCATTATTTTTATTTCAGAAAAATCACTATACAACCACGAAAAACACTGTATAAAAATAAAATTTAAAAAATCTGCCCACGATCTTCCTCGCCAAGCCTAATTATTATTAATAGCGCAACGCAAATAAATGCTTCTCAAACCAGAGCCTTGTCAATCTCAACCACATCTCCAATGTGTATTCCCGGATCGGCGTCTGGAGCTCAAAAATAGACTCTCGGCTCACTTGCCGCCAATAAAGCTTAGCTTCCCAACTCAATCCGCGACTGTTTACAATCGCTTTAATAAGCTCGTGCGCCCGTTTACTTGTACGATCTCAAAGACGCTCGAAGAAACCTCCTTCCACTCGGCGCGAGGCTCCGGATTCGTCCTGCACTTCGGGCATCGAAGCCGCGAGCTTGCGGCCAGTTTTCATATATATATTGCCGGTGTTTGTTGTGCGCTGTGGAGAAGCGCGACGACGCGCCTGTCGCTTCGATCACGTGACTTCCACGTGCCGGCGACATGTGCTCGATACCGCGAGAAGCGGCGTTTCGCAAAAAGGCCGCCGGGCTTAAAGCGCTGTTGCGAAAAGCTCGATAAAGCTCGAAAATTATGTGCGGGAAAGAGTTGCGGTTTAGCGTGGAGGCGTTGCGGAGGCAGGGAAAGTCTTTTTTTGCTGCTGAACCTTCATTGTTTATTGAGCGTGACAATTAAGTAATGTTTCTGTGTGGCTGTTGACTTTTAAAATGTAAAAAACGGATTACGTTGTCGTTTACAACTGTGAAAGGATCAACGGACGATTTATAAAAAAGGAGAATTAATTTCGCTTTAAATTTAATTATTTTAAGCTTTTGTTTATTTTAGATCAATAGTGCTTTTACTTGTAGAAATTTCATAATTCCGGCGTAGTCGAACTATGTTACATACCTTGCAGCAAAACATAATATATCATACATAAATCTGTTTAGCATATAAATATAACTCGTGCAATAAGGCCGTTTATTGCATTTCATTGCGAAGCGATTTATTCTTGCAGAAACTGTCTATTGATTGTGACAACCATCCTTTGTTTCTTAACTGTATTAATTAAAAAACTTTTTTTTTTCTGAAAAAAAAAAAATATATATATTTACTGATTTGTTATTTTAAGTGTTTCACGTGATTATAGATTGAAAAGCTTTTTTAAATTTTGAGGACTTTTATGAAATTCGAAAATAAAAACTGATACATTATGAAGATTCTATTTATCGATCTATTGAGCAGATTATATAGCTCATAGTGCATCGCCGTCTAATGGAGTTAAAGCGTATCGTTAAAGGCTGATCACTACGACTAGCAAGTTGTATAACAGCACGTAGATAATTTCTTTAAAAAAAACGTGACACGCAGAAGTATTGTCACTTATATACTATTGTACTAAATGATAATTTTTATAATCGAATGTGCATTTCAATCGGAGCTCAATCAGTCAACATCTGTATGTAAATGACAACTACCGAACGTTAATTATATTTCATGAAAATTTGAATGGAAAAGAGGGCAAAACGTTCTGTCAAAAATCTGTTATGCTTGGATTGCGACATTCAGCTCCTTTTTAGTATCAACCGTCGTCAGCATTATGATGTCACGTTGAGCTTATGTGTTAATCGTTAAAGCTTTTTTACGAGCATAAACGATTGATAAAAGTCGCGACTACAACTCTGTAAAATGCCTTCCCACGATCGTGGAAAGTTTAGTTCTATACGTCTATTAGCATTTCTATATAGCTTTTTTTCTGCTTCGAAAGTTGAGGGTTATCAATAAAGTCCATAAAATAAATGACAGGTTATTGACATTTAATTATTTTTCTGATAGTCGTTACGAAAGAGGTAATAATACATAAATCTCAAATAGAATATTGGCAAAGCAATTACAATTTTTTCAATTTACTTTTTTAAAGACAAATTGAAAATTTTGTTAAAAAAAATATAGATTTTGATTATAATTAATTATCGACTGCAACACATTTTGGGAATTCGTATTTATACAGGATGAAAAATTGCAGTGACAATGAAAGATTTTTCGTAATTGCATATTTCATTTACAACTTGTGTGCCAATTTGCCTTAAAAACACAATTTCATTGTGCAAACAGTCGTAATAATTTATGGTTTCGCCACGTGTAGGAAGTACATTATCAATTGAGCTAATTTTAATCGCCCGTAATCACTGTGTAAAAGTATGGCTAATTGATCAAATGATTTCCTTTGATAAGTTATTTTTGTACAATTTACTACTTTACGCCGAAGTCAACTCTCGAGTGCTTAAACGTGTGTTTGAATAAGCGAAAGATTTGTGACATTCTGCATCACATTAATGCATTCTAAATTTATCACTTGAGCATCAAATTTCCAAGCCGACTTTGATAATTAAGTATGAATATACTTAATTTTTTACTATACGAAATCTTATTTCAATTTTGCGCGGAAAAAATGCTTGGAAGCGTTTGACGATAATTCCTTTACGTGACTATTGAAGTTGTCAAAGTTTATTCTTTAAAGTGTGCAGTGGTTTAGTATATCATGAAAGATGAAAATGCTCCTAGCTGTATGCAGTACTATTTTAAAACAGATAAATCTTAATGATAATAACGATCCTGATATTACTTGCCTGATGCTGCTCATAGTCTTTCACGGCAGTGTTCTACAAAAAGATATTTTATCTACAAATTCATGTTAGCTTTTCTTGTTTGGCATCACTTTAATATTCATCTTACTAACGTTATTAAGAATTACCTACTTTTTTTTTTAAAAGCGTCACTTTTAAAGAAACAAAGAAGCTTTGAACTTATTTTTAAAACGCTAATTGCCGCGAGTTCATGATTATTCTTATTTTTTTCAATGTCAGGGATAATTATTAATCTCAGTTTTTTGAAAATTTCTTAAATTATATACAAGTTCTTAATGCAGTAAATTATCGAAAAAAAAAAATCAAAACAAAAATCTAACGTTTTTATCATTTTTTACTTTGTTTTTACGGACGCTCGCGCTCATGTTTTATTCGTACTAATTTACATTCACGTCTCATCAAGCGGACTTTCGCTTTTTGCCCTGCTTTTGCCGTCAGTCAGCTCAAGATTTACTTTAAACTTAGACGACCTTTGTAAAGTGAAAACGTTATTATTCTCCTCGCCGAAGTAAAAGCTACATCTTTAAACAAAAAAAATTCTCCGTCCATTTCCGCGCGAAAACATCTCATCTTCCCGCGGACATTCCCGCCAAGCAGATATAAAGCATCATTCGCAGCAGCGCCCAATAAACGCCCACAGTCGCATTATATAGCGCCGCGTCGATTTTTGTTTTCGTGCCCGTAAAACGGCGGGTAATTAATTTCCGCGCGGCGACGCGCCACGCGAGCGGAAAAACACTTCCGCGTTACGGCCTAAGCTTCACGAGGGCATGTGTACGGCCTCGGCGGCCTTGACATTCGTTTTCCCTCGGTTATTCGTCGCTCGCCGCGTGCGGGAGACTCGAAATTCGAGGATTGATTGATTGTACAGCTCGATATTGGGGTATTTTTTTTTTGTGTTTTTATCGGAGCGAGGAACGAGTTTTTGAGTTTGCTGCGATGGTATTCGAATTTTAAAGGCTCTGTTTTTCTCGAAAACGACATATAGATTTTTTTTGTGACAGAAATTTTATTGGTACTTCAAACATTTTTTTAATTTTAATGATCGATTTGCGACTCATCTTCTGTTAGTCATTGTGGTTTGATGTCTTGTTCGATGATTCGAGAAGTTTCAGGTTGACTTAATCTTCCTGTATTATCTTTATAGTTCGATCATAAAAACTTTTTCAGTTGCAAAATTAAATAAGTTTTTTAGCACGCAGAGTTTCGCACGCAAAACGCAACTCATGCTGTGCTTGCACGCAGAATGATTCTCCTTAAACAAAGCGAAGTAATTGTCAGTACTTTTAACTACCTAATTTTCATCGACGGTAAATTATAGAAACTGTTTATTTGTCCAAACTTTAAATTAAGAATTCAAAGCAATCAGAAAGCAAATCGATCGACGGTGTGTTTGTGGTTCGTGCACATAAGAATCGTACACTTAAACATTGTACGCAATTTAGCATTGGTAACATTTATATTTCTGGCTATGCTAAATTCTGTACAATTAAAATATTTGCGATTCTTATTGTGCATAAATGAACCAATACTCGACATCTGCAAATAAGGAGATGTCGTCGATCATTTTTGTAATCTGGGGATATAATAATTATAAATATCACTGGCAATGAATACCGCAGTCAGTTCATCAGCCTGTAAGTCGATGAACCTGTCAATCCGAAATCTGTCAACCTGATAATCGCGTAACTTAAACTGCAGCCTCCGTGTCAAAGTATCACTCGTCTATATCTTTACTTTGTGTAGTCGCTTGAATAAATTTTAATTTCTTAATAAACCGAGAAACGAGTGTAATTCTTTCAATTTACAATAATCTATCAACTCCATACAGGCAGAGCTAATTATTTACATATAAATCCGCAATCATCATCAATGACTTCCGATTTTGGCGGAGTCCTTCCACCTGCCTATACTCTTATCTTAAAGAATTTTACTATTTTTATTATTATTTAAAGTCAAGATTTAGCATTAAAAAAGCGAAACCCTAAACGCAGCAGTTCCCAGCAATTGACGAGCACTTTTAATTTCCGACTGCACAATAAATTGAAAGCGAAAAAAACAAGGCTCGAAACGGGTCATGCGCCGACGGCATGCAAGCTATCCTTCAGTCGCCACGAATCCTGCGGAAAATGACGGTACACTTGCTGACGAATTTGAGCTTGGTTAAGTAGCCACGTGACGATTGGCAATTATTTTAATTTGGGAAAGTAGCGCCTTGAACTGGAATTGAACAGAGGCTTTTTGAGATTTCCAGTGGTTCTTTGAAAACAGGAGCTGAAGATGACAATTTAGGCAAAAACATGCGTACCAAAGCACTTGGAGTTTAGAAGATTGACCTTTAAATTTATTTCTTACTTTAAAAATTTTGTTAAATTTATAAACAATGAATTATATTAATTATATATAATTTTATTTATGCGTGTAGATTGTATATAATTAAAGGAGGAAAAACTGATTACACTGCAATGACATTTACATTAATTATTGTAGTCACTTTGATAAAGGAGTAATTATTGTCACAATATAATATGTGAATTCAAAGAATCTAAAATATAAATAAATGAATGTTTTACTTGGCCTCAGAAAAAATAACGTATTTCTTGTTTATTTTGTTTATCAAATAAATTGTTTTTAGTTATAGTTATGCAAATTCCTATTAATGATAATTAAATGACTAAATTGTTCTCGTGTGCAATAAAAATAGAAAATAAAACGGGTTTATATGTTCATGTAAATTGTGAAAAAGTTTATTTTAAGAATTTAAGCTTTTTCATATATGAAAAATTATTTGACTATTATCTTTTCGTGTTCCGGATGACTGCGTAGAAAGTGGCGCATTCTTTGATAAATGTAGCAAACTGTAAGTGAACTTCATACGGAAAAAAACTACGTCGGTAAGGCAGATATTATTAACGAAAGCTTAAATTTGTTAAATTTCAAGTTTAATAAAAGCTAATTGTAAATTTTTAGTAAAATACTGTCCATTTAATTTTTATAATCTAATTTATTATGTCTAATATGAATATGATTATTTATTGATTATTTCTAATATGAATACGAATTTGTAATGTTTTTTGAATTTTCAACAAAATCTACAGTTGAAAATAATTAATTGTCAAAATAATTAAGTCATAATAATATCATCAAACTTGTTGAAAACATAACATTTTTTATGTCATCCAACAAAATCATTGTTGCTAATAATTTAGTCAGATATTTATTTATATCCATTCTTAATTTAGATTTCATAAATCTGTAAATTAATATCAATAAACAACCTCACCTGTTATTTCAAAAACATTTGTGAAATCTCTTGTTTACTGCTAAGAATTAAACGCTAAGATTCATTGCGCAAGCTGAGCTTTCGGCCTTTCAAGAATCTTAATCCTAAAAGCACGTTTCTAAAATTCGGTCTTTACCGGCATCGATTTTCAGAGCACCTTCGCATCCCCGATTTATTTTTATTCCACGCAATGCCACACCAACGAATCAATACATCCCCAAAAACGTGCATCTGCCCTATTAACCTTCCACTTCTCGCCCTAAACCACCTTAAGAAAGCCCCACTAATCTGCAAAAGCGCCGAAAAACAAATACCTGTCACGTTCTCGTCGGCACGTGTCTCTCGATATCACTTCGTCCGAAGCCCAAACAATTCCACGTGCCGGTCGAAAACGTGCCAGATAAGGTTTCCGCGGAACGTTTTGCGGCCCCTAATCGGATCGCGAGCCGCCGCCTTTTAAGGTCAAGAGTCAGCCGCCGCGGCGGCATTCGCCGCTCGCAGCTGCCGGACGAACGATGGACTTCACCCACAAGCGCGTCCTGCAGATACTCGCCTCGATTCTGAGGGTCAACGACGAGGACGAGATCGAGTCGATCGAGGAGAATCCGATCGACGACGATTAGTGCCCCGCGAAATTTCGAGGTGATATACGCGGGATATGCCGAGGCTCCGCCAGCTGATCAATGGGATATCGTATCGAGATTGAAAAATTACAGGCGCGGATGAGTATAAACCGCGGTCATGTACGTGTATCGGAGAGCGTTCTCCTCGGAGAGTCTTAACGTCTCGAAATTGAACGTTATCACTAATCTGCTGGACCAGAACGTCCCGACGCTCAAGTCCTCGAAATCGAGCGCCTTCCAAGTGAGTTCTCCCGGCGGTAAGAGAAACTTGAACTTTGTTCCTAATTTTTCTGATTGCAGAGGGAGGAGGACCTGAAGTCGTCCTCGGGCTTGTACGATGGAAAGCGCCGAGGGCTCGGCGACCTCGTCGATTACTATCCGAACGTCGACACGTCGGTCTGGATGCGGTCGTGCGAGCAGGAGGTGCTGGAGCCGATTGCCGGGAAAGTTTCCGGCGGCATTCCGGACTGGCTTAAAGGTACACTACTGAGGAACGGACCTGGGAGTCTTAAAGTTGGGGAGTACAGGTTCGATCACCTCTTCGACAGTTCTGCTTTACTTCACAGGTCAGTCGTAATATAATGAGTAATAGTCCTGGTAGTTTGATTCCATTTTTCGAACAGAAATCGGCCAATTCTCTGGCTAACTATTATGCATAAATGTAACTAATTTTATCATAGTGTCTGGTCTGGGCAAAATGCCCATGTATTGATAGAGAATATGAATATGAATATGAATATGAATCGCTTATTAGTACATTTATATGTACCGAAACTTTTGTACACGTTTACTGCTGCTTTTTAAGCCTGGCGCACACATTGTTTTATGTAATTGTAAATCTTAACTTAAAAGATAATAGAATAGGGTTAAAAACTTTAATAATTCAGGTTCAGATAAATTGGGCAATATTTCGTCAAATTCTACGTTATAATTTAATCGAAAAAAATTTATATTAAGTACTGCGTATACTTTGAACATCATTTAAAATGCTCGTATTTCTACTAGGGAGAGTAAAGCACAAGTAAATTATAAAGTGAATTTTAATTTTAGTTGTTCCGTAGTTTTTCTCTACACGTCTATTTATATAATTTTTAATAAAATCATTCCTGCTATCACTTTCAATTATTTTTGCACAGTAATTTTAAATAAATACTAATAAAATTTTTTAACCACGTCTTTTTCATTAAATTGCCAGATTCGAAATAAACAACGGAAAAGTCACGTACCAAAGCCGCTTCATTCAGACGGACGTTTACAAGAAGAATCACGCGGCGAAAAGAATCGTCATTACCGAATTCGGGACAAAAGCAGTACCCGACCCCTGCCAAAGCATATTCGAAAGGTAATAAAATCCCGACACTTGACCTTTTACTTCTGAAAAATTAACCAGCAAACTCACCCCCCGGCCATAATTCAATTACGCTTCAGGGTCTCCGCGGCGTTCAATCCGGCGGAGAGCATATCCGATAATTCGATGATATCCGTGTATCCGTTCGGCGATGAGTACTACACGTTCACGGAGAGCCCCGTCATACATCGCATCGACCCGAGATCCTTGGAAACCCTACAGAAGGTATAATGCCTCTTAATCCTCGAACGGACTGATCCGTTTCGTTCTTAAGCCGCGTTACATAAAATTGTTTACTTGCGGCGGAGAGCTAAGTAAACTGTATTTATTTATAACGCTTATAACGCTCCCTCGCTTTCGCAGGTGAACGTCGCGGATTTCGTAAACATAGTAAGCCACACGTCGCACCCGCACGTGATGAGCGACGGGACCGTCTACAATCTCGGTATGAGCATAACGAAGAAGGGCCCCGCTTACAGTATCGTGCAATTTTCACCGAGCACCTTCACCCAAGGTAACGTATACATAAATTCGATGCATAATTCGTCGCGGCGTCAATATAATACACGAGCTCACAGCGGGTTTGCGCTTCTCTCGCAGAGGACAGATCCAAGAAGAGGAAGCACGCGATGTTCGACGAGGCGAAAATCGTGTCCACGGTCCCGTCGCGCTGGATTCTGAACCCCTCTTACATGCACACGTTCGGCATCACGGAAAATTACTTTATCATCGTGGAGCAGCCGCTGGCCGTTGCCTTGGTGTCGATGGTCACCTGCCAGATAAAGAACGAACCGATGTGCACCTGCTTAAAGTGGCACGAAAACGAAAATGTTAGGCCTCGTTATGATTACGTATTTTGAGCTTTTTTCGTAAATCGATTGGTTAATTATAAAGCGAGTCTTGCTTTTCAATTTTAGACTCACATTCATCTGATTTCTCGGGAAACTGGAAAAGTCGTAAAGACCTTTGTTGCCGAGGCCTTTTTTTACTTGCACATCATCAATCAGTACGAAACTCGAGACGGCAACTACGTAGTACTGGATTTATGCTGCTATCGAGACGCTAAAATGCTGGACTGTATGTACGTCGAGAAGATGCAGGTAATTTTTCACAAAATTATGTTAATACCAAAGATACTTTAAATGCGAATGATCGAATTTACTGTTCCATTTTAGAATATGCACACCAATCCAGATTACTCGAAACTTTTCCGCGGAAGACCCCTCAGATTCGTATTACCCTTAGAAGAACCGGAATCTCAGACGTCACCCGACGTTAATTTAATCAAGGTCGGCAGCGTGTATCAACGAACCGATACATTTAACGACCGACTGGACGATAAGAAATTGATGAACGAGAGGAAGAACGTCGATATCAACGATATCGGCAGGCAGGAAGGTCTGCTTCGTAGAAAAGCCGCAGCCTTCAGGCTGCCAAACGGGAAAATATTTGTCAAGCCAGAGCTGCTTTGCGATTTGGGATGTGAAACGCCTCGAATTAACTACGAATCGAACCTTGGCAAGGAGTACCGGTATTTCTACGCCATTTCCAGTGACGTCGACATCGAAAATCCGGGAACTGTAAGTTCTATATAACCCATTTTGTTCGATCGGAGAATGTAAATTAAAAGACGTATCTTATTCTTTGCAGATAATTAAAGTAGACACTAAACACAAGACGAAGAGGGTTTGGTGCGAGAAAGGCGTGTACCCGAGCGAACCAATTTTTGTACCTGATCCGAAAGGAAAGGTATACGACTAAAAAACAAAAAAAAAACATTATTTAACATCAAAACAGAAGACTGAAAGATACAAACGATATTGTTTTAGAACGAGGATGACGGCGTCGTCCTCAGCGCCCTGGTCTGGGGTCAAGAACGCGAGACAGAAGTCGGGCTTTTGATTTTAAATGCAGCCACCTTCGAGGAGATCGCTCGCGTCACATTTGACACACCTGGTCCGGTGCCAAAGTGCCTGCACGGATGGTTCAGCGGCGTCGTTTCCTAAACGACTCTTTATTCCGTCGCTGTTTATACGTCGAAGAATAACAAAATGCGCTTGGCATAGGCCAGTCCAACGTTATCCAATGTGCTTTTTGGAAATTTTGTATACGATACATTCCGTTTTTTTTATATTTTGTGCTGAAACAGATATTTTACAGAGCATTTTGCTGGGCGAAAATTTTATATACGCAAATTGTTGCTACGTCGATGCTGAAAATTGAATATCGTTGACGTGATGTATAACTGTTTCTATTTTTGTAACTGAAAATGTATTTTTATAATTTTGCTATCGATCGGTAGTAGATTGTTATTTATTATGTGTACGCGAAAGATATATATGTATTTATTTATAATGTTACGGATTTCTGCAGAATAAATTGCAACGATGCACAAGAGGTCTTGTTTTTTTTTATTCTCTACGTGCATTTTCACGAACATAAATAAAAAATCAATATCGTCTGTTTTATTGCATTACGTGAAGGATGGTATTAAAAGCATATTGAGGTCAATTTTAAAGGTGCACAACGTAGCCCTTCGATACAGAAGGTACATATGTTTAATTAAATCAAAACAAGATGAGAGGGTAAATAAATAAATTCAATTATTATTGTTGTATAATTAATTTTATTTCTAAAGAAATATAATAAGTTACTGGTTTTCTTTTTCCTCGTAATACAGACTATTTACAAGTGATGAGTAAGGAAGAAAAAGCATCACATAAATTGACTCTTAAACGTAAATTTCGTAGCTAACAAAGATATATATATTTACAATTCCTATTAATCAGGTGAGCTCGTTCTTTGGATGGAATGTAAGATGCACGCGGACGCACGCATAAAAAAAAAATTAATCCCAATATATCGTGCGTCGAATTATGCGGTATATATTATTCATAAAGTCGTATGAATTCTCCTTCAAAGAGCGATTCAGATTCATCGAGAAAAGACTCCTCTTACAATAATTATGGGTTCATTAAATTTACAAATTATCATGCCTTCGGATAAAAAAAAAAAGGTTTACTCTCGGCATTTAAAGCAGAATTTTCGCGCTTAACATCTAACGGATACGTAGAATGTTTCGACAAACCACGGAAGGGCTTTTTTTGCGAATTATCAACGGGGATAGTATGCACGTATATAGTATAACTTAGAATTACATCAGCGAAAGAAGTATCGTGTAAGTCTTAGTTCTTCATTTCACAATAAAAGAGCTTCTCGACGGTGATTTATATATTATATTCAGAAGGAAAAAAAAGACGAAGCTTCCCTTCGCTGCGCGGAAGATAATTCGATGCTACTTAAAATTACTTTATGCACTTCAGTATTATGCTGTATATATAGTATTGGCTTCGCTTTTGGCACAACGGATCATTGCCTCGGGGGGTTTTTTTTTTTTTTTTTCGTACTTATGCAAAATGACAGTGTGACGTCTTCGACATAATTATGAGATCTAAGCGATATGAGAATTATTATCCTGCCGTCTCACTTTATTATCTATATCCTTAGACGCGGCGCGGCGCTGTAACTTTAATCGAAGTAAGAAATAAATTGTCCTAGCTTAAATTTCCGTAGTAACGAGGGTACGTTTCGAGTCCTTTGCTCATTAAAAATTCAGCGACAAATTTACAGACTGTAGATTTGTTTCGAACGCCTCACCAGTATATTATATATATACCTTAAGGTTCGCGTTCCTCGCGGTGTTCTTTTGTAGCGCAAATGGAAGTAGCTTACATAAACTTAGCTTATTTACAGGATTATCGGACTTTAAAACTCTATATAAAACGTCTGACCGTTTGTTCGCTTTAACCACTTCAGAATCTGCAATCTTGGCATTGCAATGAGTGTGTCACTTTTCAACGATATCACCTCGACAAGCTGCGACATTGTCAAAAACGCGTAGACTTTTTGGCTACCGAAGCAAAAATCCTCTCCGACTGACGCTCGACGCAGATGGCATTTCCGGTGGTCGTCATTAAGTTTGAAACGTATTTCCGAAAAATCACCTGCTCTTGCATTTTTCTTAATTAAGTACTGCGAAAATGGATCCTCCAAAAAACAAAAATGTCTGGCCTCCCTCCCGAAAAATCGAAAATTTCCACCGCGCCCCCCGTGAAAGTACGCTTTTCCCAGCGAAACAGAATCGAAGCCACCTCGTTGCGCAGTGCAGCCGCGGCGCAAAAAGTACAAAAGAAAGTAGATTACGCGTGTAAATGCCATCCGCGCTCGCGCAGCTCCATTCACCTCCCAGCCGTCTCGCGCGAAGAAAGCCGACCGGAACGAAATCTCTGGCATATAGGCTCGGGGGTCGCGCCGCCGAGCCAAAGGCGGCGCGACTATCACAATCGGGTTTTTAAACGTCGGGTGTAGTTTCCGCCGAGGGGGAGACTCTCTTCAGACCTTGTCAATTTTCTCCGTGTCGTCGGAATTGATCGAGTGAATCTGGTTGCTGGGGGTCGTGTTGTTGGTCTTGGGGGTGTCGGCGCTCGAGTCGCCCTCGCTTCGGGCGAGGCTGGACTCGGAGACGGACGGGTGAGTGCCGTCGCCGCCGAATTGGGTCGGGAGGATGCCGGCGTTGGCGTCCTCGATCGCCTTGCGGAGCTGCGGACAGAAGTTGACGGGGTTGGCGAGATTCGAATTTTTTTAATAGTCATCGGGGTTTTGAATAAGGAAACTTGGCAACTTTCAGATTCTTGGAGGGCCATTAGGTTTTTTGAGAAGTAATAACACAACCAGCGATATTCCTCCCGAATTTTCATGGAGAAAAAAAGGGAAAAGCTTTTTGATGCCTGGAAAAAGAAGAGAAGCTTTGCGCTTTAATTTAATAGAGAATTTTTTTGCGCTTTAATTTAACAAAGCATTTCAATTGGTAAAATTGTGTTATTGTTTCTCAAAAAACCTAGTGCCCTCCAAAAATCTGAAAATTACCAAGTTTACTTATTCATTCAAGTGTTTATCCATTCATTATAAATTCTTTTTACAAATTTTAATATCTTAAAGCTACGGTTTTATTAGAATTTAGAATTCAATAATAATAAAAATAAAAAGATTTAATAAAATTTTATCCCTTTTACTGAAATACTGATCTGTAACTGAAATCTGAATAGTGATGGTTGTTTCTGTCAATGGGGTTGAATAAAAAAATATTGACAGAAATAACCATCATTTCATATTTATCCCCAACTTCTTTAAAAGACTTCATTCAAAACTCAGCGGACCTCCCCTTTAAAAAACCTAATTTCCCCCAGAGACCTGCTAAATCCCAAACAGAGCCCTGCAGCCACTAACAGGCCCTCCCACCAATTCCTCACCTCCTTCAACCCGACGACCCCGACGAGCCTGCCGATGGCCGTGACGTAGGCGTGATTGACGCCCACCATGCTGAACAGGCTGTGGACCTTGAGCAGGGACGTCCTCTCGACGAGCTGGAACGGGGCCGGATCGATGTGGCAGCGGGAGAAGTCCACCTCCAGGGCCATCTCGCTCTCCTCCCACTGCTTCTGGTCCTCCGCCGACATGTCGATCACTCGCTCGCGGGGCTAAGAGCGAAGACGGGGTTTAAAGCTTCGTTTTGTTAATGGATGGGATTGAGGGAGTTTGGCGACTTAATTTTGGATGGAATTTCAATTTGGTTTTGGTTTTTTTTATGTAAGAAGTAATGGAAAGTAGCACAAGTGAACGAAATTGGTCTAATTTTTACTTGTATAATAGGCTTATCAATTTCAAACTACTATTAAATAGATAGTAAAAGTTTTAAATTATAATTGTCCTTAGCTTATATCAAGTATTACGTAGATTATTACGTTTTATATAACCGTCAATTTTACTCAAACCTTGAAAAAGCGCTACTTCCGCATACACCAAAAGAAAACAGAAAAACGAAAAAAAATGCTTACCAGCTGAACTTTCTTGGACGTCGCCGGGCTGGGCGTCAGCATCGGTTGATTGGCGCCGCCGTCGACGCTGTCCCGACGTCCGTTAACTATGGTGCCTGAACCTAGCTCGGGATCCGGGTCGACGTCCTGCAGAGTGGCCGATTTCCGGAAAATAGCCTCGAACGCCAACCTTATCCTGCAGCAGAGATGTTTTTTACCCGATGCCGAGACTAAATCTGGGGATTTTTTTGTCTCTTAAATGAACATGTGCTTACCTGCTTTCGGCTCCTGTGACTGTGGTGTAAGGGGTCACGGCAGGGCTGACCAGAGGACTGAAGCCTTTGAGAGTGAACGAGTTGGTTTTCTTGAGAATCGACTTTTTCGGCTGCGAGCCGAATATCGGGGTGTGAAACGTGTGCTGAAATAAACGATTTTCCTTTGTACACAACATTTTCGGGCCGAATATGATTTCATTTCATCGTGTCAGAACTCGTAATAGGTGCCTTACGTGATCGGTGTTCACTCCGTTGCCCGGTGTCATCGATAAATCATTCACGCTCTGCCGCTGCATCTTGAGAATGTCAGGTGCCGGTATAACTTCGAATCTCGACGGTCTTCTCGATCTTTCCTGTTCCCTGAGCTGACGCTCCATCTCCTCCTTCGCTCGCTCCTCCGCCTCTTTGTGCCACCTCTGAGCGACCTTTGTTTCGTAAAAGAAATTCAAAAATTGAGTCACCTCGAGGAAACACGGAATTGAGGAGCAAATTTTTTGTTGGTATAAATGCTCTCGTGAATCATCGAATTATACCTGCAGTCTCCTCTCTCTGCCGATGTGCTTCTCGATTAGTTTAATTAATTCTAGCCTCTGAATGGATCCCAGCAGGATCATGGAATCGGGATTGTCGACCAGCGGGAAACCGCGCAGTTTCCTGTTCTCCTTCAGTATTTCCTTCAGCCTCTGGTACGTGATGCCGTGCCAGATGTATTTAACATCTCGCACCATAAAGTCTTCTACGTAAATGTTGTACATTCCTATAAAAACGTAGACTTTTAGTCGAAAGTACGGCAGGATGTCGTGAACATTTTTTTCGTTTCTTACCGATTTTCATCCAAATTGTAAGCTTTGCAAAAAGCAAAAATTAAATGTTAGAGATCATTTAAGATTTACAATCCTCCAGCTATTTTAACATAAATTTATAATCTATTTTCGATCCAAAATCGCTCTGTCATTACGCATTACTCAACCACTAACCACCCAACCTCTATCAACGTCCGCGTAAAAAAAAAAAATAAAAAAAAAAACCACCGCACACTCGCGGTTTATCCACCTGAAAATCCGTTACCTGATCCCGACGGCAGCAGGTCCGGCAGGTAGGGTAGCTTCTTGATCAGTATGATGCTGTCGTAGATGCTCGGTTGGAGCAGGGCGGCGATGGCGTTGCTGATCAGGACGGCTATCATCATCGGCACGATGTGCGTGATCTGGCCCGTCATCTCGAATATGATGACGCTGACGGATATCGTGTGGGTGACCGCGCCGGAGAAGGCCGCGGCGCCGACCGTCGCGTAGCCACCTGCCGATGATACATGTGTCGTCACGCGATCGTTGTTAACGAAATTGGGGGTTTTCGATGGGCTCGCTGTGCACTTTTGTGAGAAGCGGTTAATTTATTTTGTTTTTGAGTTTTAGACTGTTTTTGATAGACTGTTTTTAGTGAAAAAGTTATGAAAATCAAGGTGATAATTAATTAATTAAACCAATAAATGTAAAAATCGATTAAAAATATAATTTAAGAACGTTACGAGCGAAATTATTATGAAATTAACAGTTACTTTTACTTTCAGCCTTATTAGGTACTTACATTACCTCCTTAAAACCAGCTCATTAAAATGAAAAAAAATCAAAGCGCCGCTCGTAATACTGTCAACATAAATTACATTACAGAAGAATACAACGTAATTATTATGTCAGCTTTACAGCCATTCGGTAACATTTACGCGAGGTTACACTCTCCGCGAAAACGTTCAAAAAACTCGCGCAGATTATCCAATTGCTTCAAACCATTACGGCCCATTAAATCATTAAGTCATCAGTCACGCGAGCATCGAAATAAAATATTACGTCAAAGCCGTCCGCGGCATTCCTCGGCGATGCCGTGCAATTTTCATGCTCGGCGGCTCGTCGCCGCTTCGTTTATGTATACCTGGAACGATCGGCGTTATGATGCCGCCGTAACGAACTCCGTGGGGGAACTGGAGAGCCATCAGCTCGCCGACCGCTCGGCCCAGAGCGGCTCCGATTTTGAAGACTGGAATGAAGATTCCTGACGGCACCGGGACCGTCGAGCTGATGATGGAGAAGACGAACTGAAACGTCGGAGGAGAGTTAGTTTTGCATTTTTTTTCGCTTTTTTTTCGTAATTTTTCCTAGTGTTATGAGAAAATTTGTCGACCCGTAGATTTGACGCTAGAAAGTTTAACCACTAAATTCATGTTCTTAGGCCAGAGTAAACAGAGAGAAAAGCTTAGTAAAAATTACTATACCACCTAGTAAGACCACCACAGACTGTCAAAACCTTATAGGAAAATTTATCAAACAGTATAGTAAAATTTCTTACTCATATAGGAAATTTTACTGAAAATATAGGAAAATTTATATAAAACAGTATGATAAATATTTCTAACGAAATATAGTAATTTTTTGGTTTTGACAGTCTGTGGTGGCTTTACTAGACAGTACGGTAATCTTTACAAGATTATTTGTAACTTTTACTACATTTCTTCTCTCAGTGTATGCATTCTTTCATAAACTGACTTTGTAAATCCCTAAAAACCCGTTCAATTTTCCATCCAAAAATGCATATTTACCGTGAACGCCGTGAAGCTCAGCAGCCCGACAAAAACGTCGGAGTGCTCGGTGGACCAGTGCTTGACGATGTTCCTCTCCTCCACGTTCAGGTCCTCCTTGGTCCACGTGAAGTTGGTGAAGAGACCGTGCACTTGATCGTGAGTGTTCAAGTCCCCGGCCATGAATTGGCCGAGACCCAGAGGGAACGAAACCGAGGAGACCAGCAGCGAGACGATGCCAGGGTATAAAAAGCGGCTGAAAAAAGAAGAACGACGGCTGGATCAGTGATCCGCGGAACAAGAGGCGATTTCGAGTGACGAGGAAATGGAAATAATGTAAGTAGTGTTGGCAATATTGCCTTTTTTTTAACTGAAAAATTTTAAAAATATATTTTGATGCGTTAATTAGATTATTAGAATTCTCGTTAGTATTGTTGATTTATAATACGAAACCGATAAGTAGATACTGAAACTTTTGATAGCGAGCCTCAGTTCGGTGTAACTGACGCCAAAGTCTCCGGTTTTGGGATTCCCCATTATTTTAATCGACGGCTTCTCGAAAACGCTCGAATAACTTGTGTCACTTGCGAAATATATTTAATTTATCTTGACTCATCCAAAATAACATCATCTCGTGACGTCTTAAAAGGAGCAAAAACAAACTCTCGCCGATGGAAGGTCGATTGTTTTTCCTCATAATTTAAACGTGCCGTTTCACGAAATTCTAAATTGCACTTACAACCATAATTAAAAAAAAAAGTCAAAAATAAATTTCATCTCAACCTTTCCGCATCAATGATTTCGCAGTAAAACACTGAAAATCCTTACTTCTTCTGCAGAAAGCTGTTCATGCTCTTGTTCTTGCGCATGAATATGACGTACTGCCTGTGCAGCCAGACGTAAAACGAGCCGCACAGTCCGCTCCCCACGCCGATGAGCGCGAACACGAAAAGCTCCTGCGGATCGAAGGGGAACTCCATGGTGAAGTTGGTGATGAACATGGCGGTGATGGTCTCCTCGCGCTGGAACCAGATCGCCAGCAGACGGAACATCGTGGCGCCGCAGACGGCGGTGAAGAAGCCGCGCCAGTAGTTGCGCACCGCGAAGTACACCGTCGTTACCTCGATGCTGAAGAGGACGCCGCCGATCGGCGCGGCGAAGCAGGAGGCGACCCCGACGGCGCAGGCGGCCGCGAGCATCTCGCAGTTGCGGCTCTCGTTCTCGTAGATGCCCTGGAAGCTCGTCACGAGTTTGGAGAGCAGAGTTGCCACGATACTGGCGATGTGCACGAAGGGACCTGGTGGTTTTTGGGAAGAGGGAATGAGTTTGAAATTGTTATAGTATTATTAATAATTAATTAACAATCCTGTTGAAAGTTTTCACCATTGTTTGATCAGTTTTTGAACAATTTTTTGTTAAATTGGGCGAATTTTTCAATAACCCTGTTAAAAACGACACCGTTTTGATCGAAAAATTGGTCCAAAATTGGCCAAAGTGAAAATGATAGTAAAATGCTGTAAATAATAACATTTAATAATAGTATTCAATTACTTTTAAAGAATTCTCTACTTAAACTGATTTTTAGTTTAAATAATTTTTTAAATTGCATGAAATAAATGTATTAAATAATTATTACATTATTTATATTTTTTTAATTTTAATGAAAAATTTAATTTGTTAATTAAATTTTTTAATCCGCAAATTTTTGTATTTAAATAATAAATTCAAAGATGCTTACATTTAAAATATAAAATTTTAGTTTACATTCTGATTAATCCACCATATTTATTTTTCATCAGTTTTTAACCAATATGTGACCAAAATATATGGCCAAAAATAATTGGAGAATTATTGGTGAACTGGCCAAAAAAAATGGTGAATTCTCCCACAGGAAATGTATTATGATTTTTTATAACTAAAACTTTTTTATTTCGAACATATACTTTTGATTAAAATTCGGAAACGATTTTGGAAATAAAAAGTAACGCAGAACAGGCTTTTTTTTACTTTAACTTCGAGTTGAAAAATATTTTCTGACGAGCAATTTCGTAAAACAGACGGTTATTTATTTCATCCTCCGATAGAAGTCGTAAATTTGAAATTTAATTCTAGATTCGTTGAGAGATTTATCCTTTAAGACAAATTATCTTATTTTAGAAATCTAGCATAATTTGATGCCACACTTTGATTCAATGACGCCCGTTGTAACCCCAGGAATTTCCGCAATACACGCCGCGTGCCTGCATTTCCCCGATACTTTTTGGCAAAACCACAAAAATAGAGAAAATGTTAAATGATTCATTACCCCACTTATATACGAGACAAATTCCGATTCGCGCACCGTGACAAAATCCATTTCTCAAAGCACCCAACATCCAAGAACTCCCGAACAACAAAATATCTCAAGGGAAAATCCTCGTCGCAGAAAAACAAACCTTCTTTCCCAAGCGGCAGCCCGGAGCCAAGCGTGGCAGTCAACCCGACGATCTTGGCGACGAGGGTCCTGAAGGTGAGGTACTCCTTGAGCGCGACGCCCCTGAGTATCGTCTTCATCTCGGGTATGCCCGAGCCGATGCTCTGCGGCGCGACGATGTGGACGAAGCCCGCGCTGAAGAGGATCAGGCAGACCGGCAGCGAGACCCAGGCGAGGTACTGCAGCGCCGGGTGGGACGTCAGGTCCTCATACAGCCATATCCTGGCTGGGGAAAGAGCACGATTATTGGAGGTGTACAAGCGTTACTGTTCTTGAGGAAGGGAGCTTTAATCTTAACTTTAGCTTGGGTTTATTTAGTAAGTAATTTTAATGCTTTTTAGTTTTAATCGAAGGGAATATTAGTCGTTTATTTATTTTTCTGCTTATCACTTTATAGTCATTTGAGAATTATTTACAAAGTTTGCACAGTTCATTCAATTAAATTTAAAAGCTAAGTAACTTTCAATTTTTAACTGTTATTTCAATCTGTTCAAATTAAAAAATTCCAAAGCTTCAGAGCTAATTACGTTTGAGCTTTACAAATTTATTTTTCAGAAAAAAAGAAAAAAGAAGTCCCCTTGTGCTTTTTGTTCACCGTACAATAAATTTGAGACAAGCACAAAAAAAGGCATCGACACACATTTTTCACTCTATAATTGTACAAACATTCTCCAGCGATCATCGTAGGTGTTATTGCACATTTTTCACACTTGTTTAACCAAAGTCAACACGACGATCATAATGACAAGCAAACACAGCGCGTTTAATCAACTGGATAAGCATTCACGAAATTCCTCATATGACTGCCATAAATCTCTCTCGTCCCATTACCCGACCCCGCGGGAACATTCCTGCCCTCCCAGACCCAAATTTATTTCCCCCCCCCAGAAACCGAGCAACATTAACTGACCGTTATTACACATGGAGATGCCCCTGTCCATGGCGTAGCTGATGAGGGCCATTATGATGCCGAGGAGCGCGAGGAAGACCCAGTCCTCCCCGAGCCGGGCCCCGGTGTGCTTCCAGGCGAAGGCCAGCAGTGCCAGGAACTTGCGGCAGAGCGGGCCCCGCCTCGACTTGCTGAACTCCTCGGCGCGCACCTTGTCGAACCTCTTGCGCGACTTGTCGCGGCGCAGCCGGCGTGCCTCCTCCTTTGCATACTCGCCCAGGTCCTTGGTGTAGCGACCATACATCTGCGGGGAGGATAGACGGTTAGAGTGTCTTCGAGGAGCTTTTTTCGAAGGTGGGTGCTCGTGCTCTCGCGTGCGATGGAGTGAAATTTAGCGATAATCTTACCCTGCGTGCTCCGGAACGCCGCGACGGGAGAAGAAGCGAGCGGGAACCGCGAACATGCCGGCGGGGAGTGGCGAAGTGCGCGGCCGAACTAGTCGCCTCGGCGCTAAATAGAGCCGAAGGGTGTCCGCGCGATATGCTCGCGATCCCCGGCCGGTACGTGTATCTCGGCTTTTTCGCCGGGAAAAATACACGCGGCAGACGGTCATGTGACGCCTCGAAAGATAATCGAATCGAAGTGTATCGAGGCTGAAAGTAAAAGTCACACGCGCGCGCGTTGCTCCCGAGAGAGGAGAGCTTTCGAGCCGCGGCTCTTTGTGCCTCTCGCGCGTACGATTTTGGCAGATTTGGCAGAGGAATTCCTGCGCGCGGATAGGTGACGGAAGGCCTGGCAGTTACAGATGTCGAGGCGGCGCGGAGACGCGAGGCTGCAAGCCGCGAAAATAATTCTGACGGGGGAGATTAATGGTTGGCGCTGGGCGTGTTGAGGTGGTGTTGCGAATGGCGGGGAAGGGCGATGGTGCTTTCGAGCGGCTCGCGGTGTTGCGGCTGTTATTTTGATTTTTGCGGCTGGTTGGCAGAGTTTTGATTGGATTTGAGGCTACGAGAATAGTAAGCTTTGTATTGAAGGTTTTCGTTTTTCGTATTTGGAAATAAAAGGAAACTGTAAGTCGTGCAATTTTTAAAAATTTAAGACAAATTTTCTGAGATATATTTTGCCTGGTTATTTTAAAAACGTCAAAATTTACAAAAGACGGCAATTTAGTTTTAATTTACGAGGAAAATAAAGGCGCAAATAACTGTTTTCCAACAATATAAGATTGAAAACCAAATTTTAATCTACGTTTCTATTATGATCAAAATGTATTACGAAACCAAATCCGTACTGTTCACTGTTATATTCAATAGTGAAAAAAACTTAAGAAACACTTTCTGTCGTTTAGCTCAACTCTTCAAACTAAACATCGGACGATCCTCGAAAAGCATCGGCACCTCTCACACTCCGCTCGCTCCTCTCCAAAGGGCTCCGCGCAACACTTACAAGGTAATCATCGTTGTTCACAAAGTACGACCTGCTGGGCAGCGACATATATGCACCCCGCTCCGCCTGCCCCTCTAAGTCACGGACGACTCGCGAAAAGCTCCCTCGCTCGGACCGAGCTCAGCTTTCGGCGCTTGCATCCCGAAACTGGCGGCTCTCTCGGCCGCTCTCGCGGCTCCTCGGACGCACCGTTATAAACTCCCCTTTTTTGCGGCAACGGTACGCAGGAGCCGATATATCGACCTCCCGATGCCCGACTGCGAATATCCGACTGACTCTCTGCCCGAGAGTCGTCGTCGTCGTCACCTCGGCGGTGCTCCTCCTCCGGCGGACGGTTGAATTTGTCGAAATTTGGCAAGAGCCGGACCGACTATTTTTAGAGCTCCCCCGTCTCTCTCTCTCTCTCTCTTTACCTCCCGCCCCCTCCCTTCGCATGCACCGGCGGTCAGGTCTCGTTAGCGCATTGTTTGCCGATCCCCGACCGTATATTGCACTCGGGAGGATCTTCGGCGGTGCTGCTACCGCCGCTTCTTCTTCGGGGGAGGATCTCGCGCATGTTCAGAGACGATTGGTAAGCTGTGTGCTTGTGGTCGCATGCCGCGTGTGGAGTTGCGGTAGCCGCGGAGATTGATTAATGAGATACGGAACGCGATTTTCCGACGATTGTTTTAAATAAAACTCGGTGGACGCAGGCGGCTAGATAGAACTGGTTTCGTGCGGACGAGAGCGACGACGGTTTTTCGAATGCACAATAATAATAACAATAATAAGCGGGGAATATGACTCGGCTAAAATTAAAACTTTTTAATGTCGCGCGGCGCGCGGACATGTGGCGTTAAGGCTTTGTTTTTCGCTCCTCGGAATTATATACGTTTATGTAATTGACGTCGGAAAAGCTTCGCCTTTGTACTCTCGCGCGGCTGTGTTTGTCCGCAAATATTTATCGTTCTACGTCGGTTAACGGTGCGCAAACGGTAAATCCAATTGGGAATATCGTTTTTTTTCCAGTCGAAACCAAAGAAACTCTCGATATCGTGGAACCGTAAGCGCGCCGATTCGACGCGGACGGAGATAACGCGATATCAGATATATACGTTCGAAAGCCTTCCGAGACAGCAATTCGCCGCGGCAGTTGTGCCTCCCGAATATTGTGTCCCCACCTGCTGCTCGAGAACCTTCGCGGCGACGAGCCGACAGCCGCTCGTTCCTCCATCCCCCTTCCAGAAGAAGACGCCGTCGACATCGGGCGAGTCGAGGACGGCCAGTTCCTGCAGGAGGCTTATCGGGCCCGGCGAGTTCTCGCGCAGATAAGCCGTCTTTAATTTTGGTTAGGCGGCGCGACGGACGCGCCGAGACTGACGCTCGACGAGGCGCGCTCGTCGAGCGGGGCGATCTTTCTCTCTCTCAAGGAGAGCTGCGCGCGGACCTATTAATAGACGACGCGGCGCCTTCTGCGGGGGCTGAGATCGGTAATTGGGATCGATCGGTGGAGGAAGCGGGCCAATTGGAACGGGCGGCCGAGTGATTGTTTTTTTTTTTTTTTTTGCGGAGATCTTTGTTTGTCGCTGGGATTTTGGTGATTTAGAATGCTCTTCCGATTGGCCGCGCTTTTGTTTTTGTACAACTTTTCAGTGATTGTGCGGCGGTTGCGTGATTCGTGCGGCTGAAGACAACGAGGCTCGAGCGAATATGTTTATTGGAGATAATAAAAATTGTGTCGCCGATCGTTTGAGGGAAATTCCAGAGTGCGAGATTCCCGCGCGCGATTCGCCAAGCGCTGCCTCTTCAATTTTAAACGATCCATTTCCATCCAAACGTCAATTTTCGAATCTCCTTCCAATCTTCAGCATCTAACATACTAATTCGCACCGCTTCCCCGCAAAAGCGTCGTCATACATACCGGCAGCAGCCGCCAGCTTGAACTCGGCCCGTCCACTCAGCCATCGATCAAGCGGCTCGTCTGCGTTCCCGCATCCTCCCGTTATATATAGCCCGCGGTGGACGGACGCGCGTTCGCCTTAGACTCCGCGCGCGCAAAACGAGATCCGTATTGACGTCAACGGCGGCCACGTCCTACTGGGCAGTGGGCCGCGGAGGTACCGAATTTTCGGGTCGATTAGGGCCGCGTGATTAACCGCGCGCGGCTCGAAATAGACCCCCCGACGATGCGCCCGCTGCTATCACTTCCTCTTTCTCAAGATGTTTTTCGCGCGCGCGGGGCCGGGAATGCAGCGCGCGTCGAACGAGTTCGCCGTCCGACGGAGAGACGACGGACTGAGACTACCGTCCCGCGGGGGAATCGATGGTCTAGGCGATGCGCGGTATCTTATCGGGGCGCACGAGACGCGGATAAGATCGGTTTTGCGCTGGCGGATATCGATGAGTGATCGGTTTTGTGTGTGGTTGCGGTCTCGTTGGATTTGCATGGAGATACGCTCGATTTCTGAAGATCAGATAAGTTTTATTTTGCAGCGTAAATCTGGAGGTTTTTGAAGCATTGTAAACATTCGCTCGATCGAATAGTTCAATAGGTTTTATCGTATAGAATAAGAGCTCTTTTATACTATATTTGCGCGACTGGAGATTTAATTCTTAATTCCCAAAATGGTCAGTTCGCTCTATGCGAATAATCAATATTTAATTTTGTATTCAATTCGTAATATACCGTAAGTTCGGTAGAAAATAACAGCGAGTCTGTCGCGAACAATTTAATAATACTTGCGCGAAACTAGCGCGTACAATTCAATAATAATATCCCAATCAATTTGTAAAAGAACGCGGCCCCACAGAACGGCGGAGTGGCGCAGCGGCTGACCTACACACGTTTCACGGTTCAAATACGGCACTAGTCGAGTAAGCCTTTTCGGGCGTCTTTTATAGGGCTAGCAACACCTATGCTTTACATTGTTGCAGTTAATTCGGAAGGGAAGAGTCACAAATGTAGTGCACTTGCTAGTGGGGGTAAAAATTCTTCGACGGCAGCTGACCGGATACCGAGACGAAAATTTGTCTCCCTCTCTGCGTAAGCGCAGCGTTCCGCCTCAGTAAACACGGGAAAAATCGGGCGATCTTTATCTGTCTATTTGTACACGGCTTCTGCTCTTGTCTTGTTAGATGGATTTAAAATATTTGTTTTCTTATACTATATGCTTATGGGATATCACAGCTCTTAGAGATCGAGTAATTGCCTTTACTAAAACTGAATGTATTAGCGAGCGAAGAAAATTATCGTCTTAACGTAAAAATTAATTTATGCTTTCTTACAAAACTTAATGAACTGCAAATAAAAGACTCTCGTGAATTTGTTAGAGGCGTTTATTCAAATTAATGAGCATAATAAGCTTCGGATGTAAATTTTTTGAAACGTATCGGAGGAACATTTTAGTAGAGTAATTTTAGAATATTTATGGACGTACGCCGTCATTAAGCTTTGTAAAGTAAATTACAATCTATCGTTGCAAACATCGTTAATAAATAATGATTTGTGCATGACGAATATTAATTTATCTTTCGATGCTACTGAACTTTTAGCGATAGATAACCGACAAATACAATAGTTTCATTACTGAACTCGCACAATTTAAGTATGATAATACGAATTTAAATTTTCCACATCCCCCAAACCAGCCAATTCGCGTCCTGAAACACCCCCAAGCCATCCCTCCCCACATCACTCCCAGAGCCTCCGAATAAAATCCAACTTCCAAGGGGGTGGCGTGCACCTCTCGCTCGACGCTCCACATAAATCCGAGGCGCGCAGAAAGTCGCAGCAAAGTGCTGCCCGCGCATGCAGGCCGGCGCGTCACGTGAGAGCGGCCCGCGGGTCATTCCCCATGCCGGTCACGCGCGCTCGCCCGAACGCGACCGAGTCCTCAAAAGCGCTCGCTCGCTCTCTCGTTCCAGCCGCGCGCGCGGCTATTGAAAGCTGGACGCTTTTATACGAGAGGAGGCGAGACGCCCCCGCCGGCGGAATTGGTTTGCGCGACGACGCCGATGACGCCTGCCGCCGCTGCGACGCGGTCGTTGCTGCAGCTTTTCTTTCGAGCGAGGAGGCAAGCAGCTTTATCGGCTGGGGAATTACATGCTTTTGGAGAGGTGTGCTCGGTCGTTTTAGAATTGAAAAGGCTGCCATTTTCCCGGACGGAGTGGCTGGTTATTATCGGTTCGTAAAGTGACAGGCTGAACTGTCGACGTTTAGCGACTGCACGTGCGCGGGTTTATTGAAAATTGGCGCGCAATCACGAAGCGATTGGTAAAGTGAGCGCTTTAGACGCGAGCGATAATGGTACGTCGCGAATTGGGTGTACGCAAATTATTTGGGAAAGTTCCTCAATGTGCACTTCTGCATTGAGCTCGCAAGAAGTTGTGCGTAATACGCTCGCAAAACTACATCGTCGCGTTCGGTTTCAAAACCGCGAGAAACACATGTTGAGCTACGCACGTCTCCGAATAGAATAAAATATAATTCGCTGCACAAAAGTTCCGCAAATAGTCGCAACAGTCTGAGGAAACAATTTCCCTCGTTTCCCGAGGCAGCCCGGTCGCGCGGCGGCGGTGCATTAGCAATGCAAATTCCCCGTCTCGTGACTCTCGACTCGCGCCGCTTCGCGCGTCACCTGCGCTCTCCGTTTTCTTCCTCCCAATCTCTCTCGACTCGTCGCTCTCGCCATCAAAACAAATCCGGCAGCGTCGCCCGAGGAAACGGACCGCGGAGCGGAGCGCTCTCGGCGTAGGCGTCCGGGTGTGCAGATATTGCGCCGCAGACAAGGTCGATTACCGGTGCAACATATCTCAAGGCTGATTTGCGTGCGAGCGCGTGCAGAGCCGACCGCCGCCGCTGCATACCTGCGACGAGCGAGCTGGACGGCTTGGCTTTTAAAACGATATGTAAGCGCTTTTTTATTGGACGAAGAGAGGTGCACACACTATGTGTTCGATTTAATAAGAGCGCAGGAAGCGCGGCTCGAGTCGCTGGAATCCGTTGATTAAGGCTTTTAACGGTCCCGCTGAAGTGCCGAGGTTTTAACCAGTTTTTAAAAACGTCGCGTCGGTCGTCGTTGGCGGAGGTATGAAATGTGACATAAAATCAGAAGCAAAAAGTTTTACATAAAGTCATTATGTCGCGCGGAGGCCGTTAACTTCATAACGCTCTCGATGCTCGTATACTTGAAAGAACCATTAATCAAACAATTCACAAACCAACAACCTGCTTATCGCGCCCGTTCAATTAACGCCCGCAAAAAAAATCTGCCTGTCCGCGCGTCGCATTTTCCCCGAGTAAAAAGTCGCTCCCCGTAAACCCGCCCCAACGGCGTGCATTCCTGCGCGCAGCCTCGGAGAAAAAAACGATCGGCGGCCGATCGACTCACGTGTCTTGCACCGCGGCCGCTCGAAAGGCCGCAGCCGCCGCCGCGAGAAAGAGAGCGACGGCGGGAGCACGTGATGCTTCTCCGAACAGGTTTGGCGGCTTGCCAAAGGTCGCGCCGTCGGCCACTGGTTTTGATGACGCGTCGCGGGTCGAGCGGGAGGCGTGAAGGGGTTTTTTGGGGGGATTTCGCGAGGGTAGAGGCGGCGGGGATTGGAGGTCGAGCGGTGAAGGGATGACGGAGTGATATTGTTTTGGGTGGGATTTTTTGACGTTGTTTTTGAGTTTTGCGTAAAGTTGGAGAGAAAGGCAGACAGGTAGAAACGAAGATTTTGGGAAATAATGTTTTTTTGGATTCCTCCTTGGTTTTGACATTCGGCTGTTTTATCGAAATACTGAATCTTTAATCCGTCAAGTTTTATTGGATGGCATTCGGAAATCTTGGCACTGATTATTCCGCGGAGTCGCTTATTTACCAACTAAAGTAGATGTTAATACCCCAAAGTTTATCGTTTTATTCAAATTAAAAAGAATTTATAGTATTCGCGGAGTTTGACAACTAATACCAGCGTCCACAATTACTTTAAATAATTAGGTTATTCAACTACGAAATATGTTAATTTAAGAACGTTAACCTCGCGCATAATATATATGACCGCGAAATTTTAAATTGTCGAATCACTTAAAGCCAACAGCTGCCTATAACATTCTCATTCTTTGCCATTGCTGACCATAAAACCAGGTAAAATTGCGAAGCAAATCCTCGAAACCGCATCAAAATAGAATTAAAATCCAAAATCGCCCCATTCAATCAGCGAAAATCACGCGGAAATTAATTTAGAGCCGTTCTTTTCGTGCGAATCTAAAGGGACCAGATACTAACGTGCATGCAGAAATCGCACAGCGCGACGGAGCGGAAAGGGGGTATCGTTTATTGGCATTGCAGATCGGTCTTTTGTCTGGCAATTGTCTGCCGGTTTACCAATAGCCCAAATATAAACACTCTTGGCGTTCGGTTCGCCCGGCAACGCCGACTGACATCTGTGAGAAAGTTGCACAATGCCGTGGAATTCGGAGCGTTGTATATACTTGCCGCACCGAGTGGGTTTTAAAGCGAGATGGTTTTGCTTTTTGGTTGCAGTGGAGTTAGCGCGAGTTTCGTCTCGGTGCTTTTAAACTCTTTCATGCACATGCGAAGCTTTTTTCTGCTTCCTCATTGCTCGCATTGTGATTGAAATTTACGGCGTTTTCGAAAATGACTTTTTGAGCTCACGACGCTAATTGAATTTGAAAAGGTGGTAATTGCAAGAAAGATGAAGATTATAATTTACGAATACTTGGGAGTTTAACCCGTAAATTATTATATTTGCGGAAAATAACGTGCTTATGCAATTTTGCAACGGCATTTTTGTGAAATCGCGGAATTTAGCATAAACATTCCGGGGTGCAGAAAAAAAATGCAATCAGCGAATAATTGTTTTAATGGGGTGCTTACATAAGTGTTGAGATAGTCGAAAGGATCGAATTCCTGCTGTTCATCGTCGTTTGCGGAAGGAGGACAAGGGTAGAAGGCTTGTGATGGTCTATTAAAGTTACAAATGCTTTAGTTTTTCATTTGAAAATTCAACAGTTTTTATTGTAAACTAATTTTTTACTGCTCAGAATTCAATATTTTTCTTATGCTTTTGTTGTGTTCCATTTCATTACATTTGCAAGTGATTTTGTGGTGTGCAATGAAGAGTTATGTTAAACAAAGTGTATAATTTTTGCAACTTGCACAAGTCCGTTAACAATTTAGTCAAAGGAATTATATTTAAAGCGATTCTTTGCTAAATGAGGCACTGAATCATCTTCTTTTCCTGCTATAACATTAGACCCAATCTTTCGCCACGTCTTTTAATCTGCCCAATCAGTTCACTAATTTAACTTCAAAAAGTTAATTACCGACTACTTTAAAATTCGAATTCTTTTGAACTATTTAACCAGCGCGTGTTAAAATTAACGCCACAGCCGAATAACGTAAAAAACTCGCGAGGTAAAAAGCGCTCTCGCGTTGTTTACATTTTCAAGGCCGCCGATCTTTTCGTTCTCTGCATAATTAAATGCGCGGAGCCGCGCATTCGAGAAAGAGAGAGAGAGAGAGAGACAGGAAATCGGTCGTGCGCATTTCGCCGAGCGGCGGCTCGGTTGCTCACTTCTGTCGCGTTACGCCGCGCGCCCACCGACTTTCCTCGGCGTTCGGGAACTTCCGGGAGCACCGGCAAGTTTCTGCGGACACTTCGCGGTGCAGAAAGATTTGAATTCCGATTTCGGCATTAGGCAGATAATTTTCAGGGCGAGCGACAGACGGGTCGAAATTATTTTTACTTCTTCGGACAGAATCGAAAGAAGCAGGACGGTTACTGATATTGAGCTACTAATGGGAATGGGTGACGAACTTGTGTCTAGCAAATTTTAGGCCCAGAGCTCATCGCATAGTCAATTGACGAGACTCTTAAAATTAAAAAAGTGGTAAAAAATGAAAAATTTTAACTTTTAATGGAAAGAGAGTGAGATAATTCGGTAGACGTTAGAGCTTTGGCCTTAAATGACGTAAAATATAAAAACTTGAAGCTTCTTGAAATGAAAGTCAAGCCAAAATTATAAAAATTCAATATATTTTCGCATCGAAAACTCGGAATTTTCGTTTACTTTAAAAACAATTAAATTTATTAATAAAATAAATTTTATTAAAAAAACAAAAATAGGACACTTTTATAGGACATAAGACCTCTGCAGAAGAATACTCCAGAAGAACGGAAACTGTCAATAAGAATGTGTCGCCAGCGGTAATATTTTGATTACACCGACTCCCATTATTCAGCTCTCGAATTACAAATATTTAGTATTCAAGCTTGAAAATGTACGTGAAATGGAACATTCTAACACTTCTATTCTACAACACCTCCGCTCGTTCACCGAGAACTCTACTCTATATATATTCTAACGCGCGAAACGGCCAACTACCTGGACTGGCTCCTCCTCTCCTTGAACTTCTCCATAACCCTGGAGAACTCCTCCCATTCCTTGTCGATCTCCTCCTCGGTGCCGTCGGGATGCAGATGCAGGAGGCTCTCCTTCGGCTCCTCCTTCTTCGCGCCCCGGTGGTGCGTCATCCTCTTCAGGTCGATCTTCTCCCCGTTGTAATTGTAGTTCCTGGCCATCTCGGCTGCTCGAATCCTCTCGCTCACAGTAACGACAACACAGACGACGACGGCGACGGGTAGCCTCTCATTTTCCTCTTTTTTTTTCGTTCACTCGAGTTTTTTTCAAACTCGGTACAGAGAGGCCCGCGTCGAAGGTGACATCTCTCGCGCTCGGAGAGCTCAGCCGCGCGCACACCGTGAGTCAGCCCCGACGCGAGGAGCCCGAAGCGCTCGTCCAGAGTGCTCGCGGTGCGCTTGCGGCAGACGAGCCGCCGCTGCGTACGGCTCAATTTATAAACGCATTAGCCTCGCGTGCGCGCACACAGACGCAAGCGCGCGTCTCCACGGACGGCGCACAGCGGCAATTTTCCCCCAAGCGGAGAGCCAAATTGCCCCCTGGAGACGGGACAGCGGACCGCGCGTGTGGGACGGACGGCGAAGCGAGGCACCTAAACGAACCTAAGTGCGAGCGACGCGACGAGCTTTTCTGGACTGAGGCTGCGGTCGCTGCTGTTGCTGCTGTGGCTCGCGAGACGATATAATTCGAGGAAGCGCGTCGGCCCTTCCTGCTTCCAAGCCGCTGAGTTTTCCCGCGGGCAGCTCCCACGGACTGGATCGCCGAGTGGGCAAGGTTGCCGTGGCTCGATTCACGGGCACTGAGAGACGAGTGTTTCTTTTTTTGGATCGAAAATTCAGGGGATGTACAATGTTGACTCGGGAGATGTACGCTTTGGAGGGCTATTGAATTTGGTCGTCGAGCGGAATATGCTGGCTGATGAATTCATCGAAGGCTAGGAAAACTGTTTGCGGGGAAGAGATATTTGACTTGCTGATTTAAGCGTTTTGGTCGTTGATTTATTTAGTGGAGGATTTTTGCCGGCTGAAAGTGAGCTCTGCACGTTGGGGAGTGAATAATTAAATACAATTGGAAGAAAGTAGCGTAATTTCGTCTTACTATATCCGGCTTATTCTACTTAGAGAAGAGAAACTCTCAAGCAGGAATTTCCATAAGAAGCGTTGCATATATCCATCAGAAACTCGGTAGTTTTCTTTCATTAAATATGAATAAAAATGTCTTGTCTTGCAATAATTTACAGCTACAGAGAATAACTTCTGCTTTCTTACTTTCGCACAATTAATATATCGGTTTAAATGGCAAGTTACTGCCCTCCAAAATTGATTCGATTACAGTTTCATTTCCTTCTCACTTGAAATTTAACGACCGCAAAATGACCCTTTTCCCGATTAAACAAATTCCCACAGCCCCATCATCGCCCAATAAATCCTCAAAAAAGCACCGAACCCGTCACTCCATACTAAAACCCATCGAAACTCATCATTCCCCAGTAGATTTTTCTAACATTTCCCCACTAGGCGAATCGCCCGAAAACCGCCTGGGAACCGAATGCCGCAGCGTCGCCGCGCGGGATTTGTTGTGCCGACTGTACAGAAGCCGTTCGGTAATGGGCCACTTCCCTCGCGGCGAGGGCTCGTAGGAAGCTGACTTCAAAGTCACGAGTTATCATTGGCCAAAATTACCTCGTAATTCAAGCTCGTCTTACCGAGAGAGAGAGAGAGAGAGCCGCGCGCTGCGAGCGGCGGCTCGGCTCTCTCTCTCTCTCTCTCTCACTCGCTCCGCTCGATTCCCGGCGCTCTCGCGCGGGATTGGATTTCACCCGCAGCCGAGAGATCTTCCAACGTCTCGACGAGCTGAGGTCAAGTGTGAGCCGAGAGAGAGGCTGCCGCCGCCGCGCGGAATCGTCGCCGCGGCAAGGTGGCCTATCAATTAGCGGGCGGGGCGTTGCGAGTATATTATTTTCGGGGAGTTCGGGTGTATTTTTAGGCGGGCTTTGAAGGTGGGTTTTTCGGGTTGGATTTTCGTTGGGAATTGGATGTTTTTCGTGACGGACGTAGGTCGAGTCGCGCGTCTTTTTGAGATGTAAGGTCAAGCGCGGTTCCGACTCGTTTTTTTTAACGTCTTGATTGAACGTCGGGATTTAATGCAATTATATTTTGGAATAACATTTAATGAAGTTACAGTCGACCGTAGACTTGCATGATTTCATTAGTTGGGGCATCGTCGCCTTAAATGTCTGAAATTTAATCTCGCTCCCAACGTCGCACTTGACCCGAATTAGTTAATTTTATTCAAAACATTACCCAAATGTAATTCTATTACAATCAAGTTATTTAAAAAAAAAAAACTTTTTTCACCACTCACGAAATATTAGTCTAAATTTTAAGCTTCCGAATACCGCAAATTTCTCCAGCGTCGCGGATTACGCGTCTTGGCATTATTCTCTACTCGGTTGCGTCGACGGAGGATGGAATTTATTACTCATAGTCGGGCTACAGTGCGTGGACGTTAATCTCGCTTGATCTAACGGTTTTTGTACGCTTTACGTTCGAGTTAAATGTAAGCTCTTCTTTTGTTGTAACTTTTTTGAAAATTGATATTTAGAGGAAATACTGTATAACATCACAATCGAAGCACTTCTCTGGTAAATAGTTTCGTAACAGTATCTTTCAGAAAGAATTAAACAAACTTCAATCGATCCACAAAAAAAGCTTAATCCCAAATCCAACTCTCCCCAACAGTCAAACTCCACAAAATCCGCCTTACCTTTGAACCAGCCGAGCTCTCCATCTCCAGCCGCGAGAAAAAAAAAACTCCGGTCCTACCTCGGAGTCGAAAAAGTATCTGAGAGGCGAATCCGCCTCCACCTGCGATCAGGTGCATAGGTGTGCGACGGGGGTATCGGGTCGGCCAGTAAATCAGCTTATCCGGCGTGTATTTGCTCGACATCGGTGTACCCCGATTGTTGGCCGATCAAACAGAATCGGTGGCATCGCGCGGCTCGGGACGGCGGATTCAAAGCCGCCGCCGCCGTCGGCGCGATTGTCCCGCGAGTTTGCTTGCGTGTTTGCTGATTAATTTTGCGATAGAGGGATTTCTATTGGCTGCTGCTGCCGCTGCGAGCTGCCTCGTTTTTATTGCAGATTTGGGTAGGTAGGAGGAGGCGTTATGGTTCAATGTCATTTTTAAAGAAAGTGTAATTTTTCTTGCAAGTTAATTAAGTAGCCGACTGTAGAGTTTGAAAAGAATAAGATTAAGCGTCTGTGGAAGTTTTAAGTCATTTAAAAAGAAGCTTTAAAAAACTAATAAATGTATATAAAAAATAATTTTCAATTCATTCAAAAAGTCTAAATAGACGTAACAAGTAGTTCAAAGTAATTAGCTTTAAATGAAACGGCACACAGCGATAAACTTCAAATCGACATAAAAAATTATAGATCAGTGACGTTGGTAGATAAAGTAGGTAGACAAGAAACTAACAAAAGAACTAGAATATTTTCTGCGCACGTGTATTTATAAATTATCCTCAATAACAACTTTCAAAAAGTTTAACCCAGCAAAGAATCGATCGTTCACCAAACCGAAATCCTTCCTCAAAACCCTTCAAATCCTCTCTCAACCACTCCCAACCGTAGCTTGCGAAGAAGACGCGCGGATCGATTAGACGGCGAGCGAATCGAAAGCGACGGACGGTTCTATCACGGAACAGTGCTACGCTATTACCTAGCCGCGTCCCATGGGTTCCATGACCCCGTGACGGTATTAGACTATCTTCAATTAGTTAATGCGAGTCACGTGGAGAGCAGCGCCGGAGAAATTACCGGGGAGCTGCTGGCGTCCAGCGCGCCGAGGGAATGGCTTTTGCATTTTTCGGACGGACACGTCGACTTCCGGTGTGAGTCGGAAAGCGAGGAGATTTCGGAGCTTCGAGGGAGGAGGCCGAGGATCGACAAGTAATTTCGATGGTTTTTTTTTTTTTTTTTTTGAGGTGGCAGCTAATTTGGCTGAGTGTGGATTTATTGGTGCTTGGAGTGGATAATTTTTCTGTTTCTAATGCTATTTTATTGTTAGTGCACTTAGAGTAAAAGAAGTGTAATTAAGCTAGTAACGAGGAGAAACTTAGTTTTTTTTACTGCAATTAAACAAAGCGCTTTGTTAAACTCGAAAGACTTATTTTAAGAATATAATCTAATACAAAATAATCGTTACGTATTAAATTAAATTTGAAAATTTTCCGAAAATCCGCGAGAACATCCGTAAAGACAGCCGACTCGTATTTTTGCGCATTTTTAATAACGCTCCGTCTTCCAGAGAGAAAGCTTCGGGAACAAGAGCCAGACGCGCCTTTGTACGATTACGCCTTTATCTCGGAAAAAAGTTTAGATACTGCCGCCTTTGGTGGCGGTATTCGGATCGAACTGGAAGAAACGAGCATTTTGTTTATGCATAGTGTTCTCGCGATAAACACAGCCTTATACAAAGAGAGGCGGCGAGTGTGGGTAAAAAAAATTCAATGTTCGCTCATTAGCTCCTAAGAAAATAACTATTCTGATTTACAAGTTCGGCGCGGCGATAAAGATAAAAAAAATGTTAGTGGCTTTAAAAGATTATGACTTCATGTGTTTGCCGGGATTTAGTGTGCAGAGACATTTGAAGTACGAAAAATAGAATATTTTTCTTTCGCTAAAAATTAAATCTGCGAGATAAAAAGTAGCAAATAAACAAATTAAAAATTCATTCCAACTTTACGACTCTTCTTACTTACTTTCAAAGTATAATCAATTAACTCACTCGGCGTCCAAAAATTACCCTCCCAAACGAGGCAGCAAATTGGACTCCCCAAATAACCCGTCCGCGAGCAGCAGCCGTCATCATCCCGAGCTCATCTCCCCCCAGACTTCCAAAAAAACAACAACCACTCGAAACTCATCTTCCCGGCCGCGAAAGCTCGCCGCGAACGTCCGCGCTCAATTTTGTCAGCGGCATGCAGCATTATAAACAAGCGCGCCAATTAGCCCGGTGCGGATATTTGCTCGAGGATCGCTAATGCGCGCGACAGATTGCCCGTAGCTGCAGCCGTGATTTACGTTTTAGGGCGCAGCGCTCTCTCTCTCTCTCTCTCTCGGCTATGCGCTCGCGAGGCGTTAAGTAATGCTAATGCACGAGCGCTCCACTTTGCCATAATAATCGGGCCGTCTTTCGGGAGCGGGGAACGGAGCCGAGTTTTTCTTTGCCGTCGAGAACAAAGAGAGAGAGAGAGAGAGAGTCGCCGTTTTTTGGAGTTTCCGCTTTGTGCTGCACGCGCGCTTTCTTCCTTTTTAGTGTGTTATTATACCGGGGGGCTGTTGTTATTTGCCGGTGCTGCAATAAGGAAGTGCTCGTAACATTGGAAAAATGGTGATTCGAAGAGGTTAAAATGTAGATAAATATTGCATTCTGCCGGTTTAGAAAGATAATAAGGAAGGTTGAAAAAGTATTTAGTAACCTATTTATAAACCGGTGATTGCTTGTTTTGAATGTGGAATTGATTTTTCTTTTAGAGGCGAAAGCGCTGGAATAATTCATGTTCCGACACGTACTTTTCATTTAATTTACACCATTATATTGTTTATTCGTCGCTCGATACGCGAAAAGAGTTATGAGTTCAAAGATATCTCCTCTTTCTTTCCCGAGAGAACATTTCAATTATACGCTTTAAGACGCATTTTTTTGCACAAATGCGCAAGTTCCTATATATCTGTCCGCCGAAGCGATAAAACTTTACTGGGAGATGTGTTTGAACTTGTTCACCGCTGGGTATACACCGATAACCTATTTAAAAACTTTGTGTTTTAAAAACAAATTTGCGCGGAGAGCCGCGAATATTATATAATATTTAATATAATTGTTGCGCAACAGTTTACAAGAGTATCGACTTTTAGATTTCCAAAACTATTATTTTTTTTTTCTAAACGTCTAAATTTAGACGGTTTCGCTTATCACCTATATAATATTTTACATTTCGGATAAAGCTGCATTATCTATCAGAAATTTTAGCGCCATAACGTGCATCGATAAACCTTGAAATTGATTTATTTTTTTAAACATCCACATTTTAATTCGATTTTTCTTTCGATCTATTCAATACTCCCAATACACGCGTTATCGCATCATTTCAATTCCACATCTTTTAATTTCTCAGATTTATCGGCGACGATGACCTTTTCGCAGCATCAACAACTATAATTGTAGGTCAATAATTGCGAGCGATCCATCAGTCCCCCCTAACGACTTCATCTCCGATCAGCGGTTACATTGCGATAATGTTGCTATCTCCTAAAAACAGCTTCGCCCTCGACGCCGTTATATTATCTCCACTATCGGCGCTCCGCGACTATTGGGTGAAAACCCACCGCGTTCCTCGGGCGAAAAAGAAAAAAAAGAATTCTCGGTATTCCCGGTGGCGGTCACATGGTGAGCTCGCAGCGTGTCACCTGTCGGCAGGCGGGGAGAGCGAGACTCGCGTGACTTAATCGAGATTTGATGAGCAAAGCCAAGGCCGGCCGCTTGCGGGAGTTGCGTCAGCGCCTCGCGCGGCGGCGGCCGCGGCTCGTTTCCTTCAAATTATTAGATTACACGCGCCGGCGTAAATATTGGCGCGCGACGTTCGTTCGAGCGTGACGTCAGGCGCGTCGAGAACCCAACACCTGCTGAAAGAGCGACTCGTTTTACGCCCGAGAGAGTCCTTTTGCCGCGAGCGGTTTCGAGTGGATGTGCGTTTTTCTTCGAGCCTCGGGGGAAGTGTGCAGAGGCTTCGATTGGACGGTGTCGGCGTTTGCGGGATCGTTGGTTTGTTGTTGTTGGGCGGCTCGGAGCGTTTTGCGGCTTGGAAAGTAAAGCTTTTTCATTTTCGCGGGGGAAACTGCGGATTACAGGTGCGGTAAAATTATGCGCGCAAGTAGTCTGACATAGATTTCGGTGAAATTGCAGGTGTGGGATTCTGGTTGAGAAACGGGTTGCAAAATATCGCTGTGTTTTACGTGTAATTGATGGCTACATTATTTTTTATTGGACGAATGGTACAAAATGGTAAAAAATTTGATTTTCAAAAAATATTATGATTTCGTTTATAAAAATAATACATTTTATAAAATTACGTGCAATATATAATAACAATCTTTAAAATCTTTAAAAAAAAACGCATTTAACAACAGCGATCAACAAAGTTTTCAACGATCTTTAGGTTGAGCGAACTCTAATTACCTCGACTATTAAATGCTTCCAATTAGAAAATCGTAATATCATTCTTAAGAAAATTGCTGAATAAAAGATGTTCTAATCTAACTCTTGATCTCGCGCAAAAGATCAAGCAAAAAGTTGCGTGTGCAGGATAAATTGTCAAGTGGTTACATTGTTAACGAGCTCGCTTATAAAATGCCATCGCAACTATCGCTTCAGAATTCAATTACGAGGACAAAGGCGCGCGCGCAACTAACCGCGATCATTTCAATCTCTCGAGGTGTTCATTCCGCAAATCAATCGACTCGCTCGATATATCGAATGAAACTCGTTCAGCTGCTCAGCAGCCTTTCTTCACGAGCCTCATCGGCTCGATGCCGAGCTCGGCGGCGATCTCCTCCGAATTCTTGATCTGATTCTCGTGGTAGTGGATGCCACCTTCCTTGTCCACCTTCGCCATGGCGCTTCTCTCGGGATCTCCAGCCACCTGGATGTCCTTGTCTCCCTTTTTCGGTAACGATCTCAATTGACCTAGGAGATGAGCCAGTCTGTCCGGTGCTCCGGGTCCGAATACTTCCGGATTTATGGCCATGAAAAAGTGGCCCAGGTCGGCATTGCCTTCGCTGTTGTCCTTCCACAGTCGAATATTTGGACCGTACTTGCTGCCACTGAGGACACCGCAGAGGACCTCGACCATCAGAGCCAAACCGTACCCTTTGTACCCAGACGTGTGCTCCTCTCCTCCCAAAGGCAGGAGCCGATGCACTTCCAGTGCTGCCTTGGGATCGGTAGTGGAATTGCCCTCTCTGTCCATAGCCCAACCATGTGGTATGGGAATCTGTTTACGATCGGCCAGCTCGATCTTTCCCAGAGCCACAGCAGTCGTGGCCATATCCAAGACGAATTCATCCCCTGCCGAGGCCTTCATGCCCAGAGACAGAGGATTAGTGCCCAGTGCAGGAACGACCGCTCGAGTTGGAACAGCCAAGGGACTCGTGTTGGTGCAACTGACGCCTATCATCTTCTTCTCCATGGCCATCAGCGAGTAGTAGCCGCAGATGCCGTAGTGATTCGATCCCTTGGCGCTGACGATTCCCACGCCGAACTTGCGGGCCTTCTCGATCGCCAGCTCCATGCAGAATTTCCCGATCACCTGGCCGAGGCCGTCGCGACCGTCCACCAGGGCGATCGCCTGGAGGAGAGAAGCCGATCAGTGTGGGTTTATGATATTGTTATTAGTTGGCGGGAATGAGGGGAAGAGCCTTGAAACTATTGCAGTTTTTAGAGCGTTAAGCGGAATTGAGCGAGATGACTCTTTTAAGTTGTTGAAATTGTTTTTTAAATGGAGTATCGGAGGATGGCTTGGTTTGCGGGCATTTTTTTAGTCTTGATAGCGCGAAACATAAAAGTTTTGATCGTCTTTTTTTTAAGAATTGTATCAAACTTGCAACAAGTGATGGTTATTTAAGAAGTTACCATTGGACGATTCATTATCTTTCTAAATTATTAATAGAATATCTACGTTGCATAGTTGAGACTTGTGCAAAATTTTATCGATAATTCGATATCGGATTAATAATAGCAAAACTAGTAAATAAGTTTTTTAAGATTACATAAATTCTGATAACTTGCTAACAAACAATTTAGTTAGGAAACGATTTCTGAGAAACTGAATTTTTTAATGCTACTTTACTGTCTATATTTTAAAAATCTTTACAAATGTTTTTCCCGATTTTTACCTTGGACGAAACTGATAAGACGATTAATGCCGAAATTATCAGATAAGTAAACAGTTAATAGATCTTATCTTTCTCGGTCGCGTTTATTAATAACAAACATGAATTTAATTAGTTATTAAGCTGCAATTTTAGCAATAGTTTATTAAGGCTCATAATTGGTACTCACAACCAGATATTATAAAATATCTCTTAAAACAAACTTACACTGTTTAAAATTACTCAAAAAATACATTAATTTTGTCTGCGTATAAATTAAATAAATGGCGTTTATTCCAGTCAAATTTTTCACCATTGAATAAACACGAATATAAGCTAAACAGGTTAATAAGTAACATTTAAGCTCCACTAGGTCATGAAGACTTTATCACGCCATAATGACCCACTTTCAATGAATACAAATGAAATTTAAATTACAGCTCTCACTTTTTATTGCGTAGCCGGTATATTACCTTACATGGTTCTAAAAATGCTTGAACGTCAACTCGAAAGACCATTATTACGAGTATAGCGATTTTAAGCTGATTATCGCAAACATTAATTTCGATTTGTAATTATAATCACTCCTAACAGACTAATGTATTTTTCGAATAAATTTACATCCACTCAACAGTCTCCCCCGTCATCACACCATCTCAACCCCTAAATTCAACGCGAATCTCTCAATCGTTCACCTGAAAATCCGTGACGATCCTCGGCCGGCTCTTCACGTCGATGAAACCGCTCCTGATGCTGTCCAGATACAGCGACAACCTGTTGAGCCCGTGGCTAAAGTGTCCCCTGTAATCGGCGACCATGAGATGATGCGCGACGCACCGGGCGTCCTCCTCGCTCGCTCCCACTCCGACGAGGCTGTCGGCGATGTAGCGCACGACCTCCTCCTTGGGCGCGACGCACTCCTCGAGCTCGAGGCCTGCCATGTTGCCCGGCTGCTGCTGCTGCTGACGGAGCCCCGAAGCCTCGTGGAAGCCCCTATGGACGTCCGAGCGGTTCTGGCAGCTGGACAGGAATGCCCGGCGAACGGGAGAGGTCCGCGCCCACGCCAGACCTCGCAGTGCCATGGTGTGGAGTCGCGCGGAGAGGCTTCTCCCTCCAGAACAATCGACGGTGTACTTATGATGCTCTCCTCTCGCCCGCGCCTCTGGCTTATCGTGCCCAACCGCCCCGCCTCGGGCAGCGCACTCACTTATCGGCCGGAGTTTTGAATTTTTCCCGCCGCCGCCGGCAGCGGACTGCACACGCTTTATATTTATTGGCAGGAAAAAGTGGCCGATAAGCGCGCGGTTGGACGTGTGTGTGTGTGTGGGGTTTGACGTAGATTTTCCGGCGGCCGCTGCTGCACTGATTGTAGACTGCTTACTCGGCACCACTGCGCCCGAGTCACTTTGCACTTTCGAATCACAGTTTACATAACCTCCTCCGCGGAAGGGTGTCGGAAAGCCAGAGGATCGCAGTCGAAACCGATCCAGCGAAGAAAATCACCAGCTCCTCGCTTTCCAATCGCGTCGCGCCTCGCTGTTCGTTCCGGCGCCGCGCCTGCTGTTCCCCGCGGCCACGTGAGTGAGAGCGATCGGAGAACGCGAACTGCGGCGATCGCTCGCGCGATTCGCGCTCGCTCGCGGCGCTGTTTACGATTACGTAAGCTCGCCGCGGCGGCCTTTTTCCGACGCGAGTTTTCGCGGGATGCACCGCACCGGCGGAGCGGCGGTCCCGTTCGGAAATAGACTTTCGCCGCGCGGCTTGGGATATTTAATCGGGCTCCGGGGGGGAAGGGAGGAAAGGTGTCGGAGAGGTGTGTGCGTGTGTGTGTGTGTGTCTAATACGACTGAGTGTGTTTACGTCGGGTTATTGCGCGCGGGAAACAAATGTGTAGAGTAATGTTGCCATTAGCTCGTGCTTAAGTCATTAGAATTGAAAATAAATTTTAACGACTGCGCGCGCACAGCGTTTCAGCTACTCATTGCCTACGGCTTTCGTTTGCGCGTAAATAATATCGACCTTTGATCGATGCTAATTATTTACATCATTGAGCGCTGCAGTTAAAATCGCCTACCGAGAAGTATTTTTGTACAGAAGAGCGAAGCAATTATTTGCTCCGCAGAAATATATTACTTTTTATAGTGCCTCTTCGGCGTAAAATGCGCATATTTATTTTCAAAAATTCTGCCTGCAATAAAACCTCGTATCTCCAAGGCAAATCGCGACGACTCGGGAACAGCGAAACTCGTGTGTACCACCACAAGGCGGCATTTATCACTGATGTGTACCCTTGAATCGCACCTGAACCCAAGTAAACTCTTCGAGTCGAAGCCTATAAGCTCGTAAAGGCCCAATTTACGTAACCCTCTTATCCAACCCCCTCTCGAATTTCGAGAGCCCGGGATGCAACGCAGACCGGTGCACTTTTCGCCGGTGCTTTTTTCGCAGTCGCACACCGCACCGGTCGGCCGTCGAAAATAACCGGCTGCTGTATTTATAAGCGCCGCAAAGTGCCTCGGGCCTGCGAGCTTCTCGTACGATTCGCGCTCCGGGAATCGAGTGTACATAGATAGGGGTTATTGCGGGTGAAAGCCGCGCGGGTATAATGAGTCACGATGCGCGCGTGACGCGACGCCGCCGCGCGGAGAGACTGCTTAATTAGCTTCTCGATGCGGCGGAGGGGCTTCCGGGATCGGCGGGGTAATGAGAAGGGGATATTGTGGCGTGGTGTGAAAATTGTAAAAGTGGTCGGGGAGTCGGAAATTAAAAACCTAATTAATATTTGTTATTTTGACTGTATTCTTCGAGAACAACAAGTAATTATGACGTTAAATATACGCGTCGTTGAAAACGATGAATCTTTTCATTTCGTATTCTTTAGGGGCATTGTACATTTAAATGAATTGTCAGTTCTTTTACTTCAAGAAAATGAATTCGCATGAGAATCACGAGCTCAACCTTCAGTAGTAGATCTTGCGACGACGTACGCTTAAAAATGAAACGTCTAATAATAAAAACAATTTACGGAGAGAAAGTGCCTTTAAAACTTCAAAGCGAAGAATATCATTTTTCTATTATCGTCTCTGATATCATTCTTTTACTTTATATCAATTCACAGCGCTGAATAACAGCGCAAAAACTGCCTCGGCTCACAAATAAAAAATCCGCAAAATCTCGCAGCCTGCGGCTAAGCACAAAAGATCGATCAACTCCCGATATCGGTTGAGTAACTCGCGCATCGTAACAAATACACAATGCAGAACACGCTTTTCGTGGGTATAATAAGCTGTGCGCGCCGATCTAACATAACCGAGTGACGTGTCGCATAATCTGCTTCGCGTCGCGTTTGTCATACCTAATTAAGCTGATTTTCTTCTCAACGCCGATGCGATTTACAAAACCGCCGGGAGAACGAAGGCAAAACAGGCGTATCTATGCAAATAAGGGAGCGTCGACGGCATCAAGCTCGTAAATTCATCATCGATTCTGTTATATCTATCAATATTTTCCAGCGAGACTATGACCTAAAAAATTAATTGGCGATTGCTTTTTAATTAGCGCAGCTCGGAGCGTCTGAAAGCGCGATTTGAAAGAAAGCTCCTCTGCACTCATTGTCAGTTTACGAAGAAATGTAAATTGACATTTAATTAAGATAACGCGGACAGTCTACATGCGACGATAATGGCTTTTGTGCAGAACGGCGAGTCACGAGATTCTTCTGTAAATTAATAATTAGTAATGCAATGCCGCGACGAGCGCTGATTGCAGGTGTTTATTCGGTTCGTTGATTTGCGCAAATCCTTTCGAGCCGCATTTATTTTGCTTGTTCGGTGATTCGCGAGTTAAAGTAAAGTCGGACGGAAGAGGAGACTTGGGTAGTCCAGCTGTGATTAATGGGTTTTCGTTCTAAGATACAAATAAATTATGTAAGAAATATATAATGGATATAACGATGGCATCATTCAAAATGCTGATTTGTTGACAATGATGCTTATCTTTGTCCATATATTGTCAATGTTTTTCTCCTCGTGACGTATTTGCATTTTCCGAGTAAGAATTTTCTCTTTCCTCGTTCAACTGCGTTTACAGTTTTTATAACATCGATTATTTAAGGGTTCATAATTAGTGTATTTAGTATGTTATAATACGTTTATTTATTTAAACAAATTGGTCCACCAGCAACAGCCTCCCTTGACAATACATTTTAATTCCTTAAATTTTTGCGTTAGAATCGTACAATTAAATCCATTTATCAAAGATTCTTCTCAAATTTTTCTGCGCACACTGGATTTGGTATGTCAGGAATTTTCTTATATATAGCAAGTACACCGCAAGATTGAATTGCCGATTGTAAACACAATTATGCTCTGCTTAATTGTGTTATGCAACTTGATTTCACTTAACGATAGTCGAGTGCAGCGATTTTTCATATTAGCATTAAATTGCAAATTAGCATGACATTTTTTTTTTTTTTACCTGGAAATAAGAGTTAAATCCACACCGACAGATTTCATTATATTTCGTTGTTTCGAAAAATAAATTCAGCTGCCCCAGAGGAGACAGATGAGATGGCAGATTGTTTTATGTAATACTTGATTAGCTTCGTTCTTTTCGCGATTTAAATCTTTTAATTCAAAATAACGAGAAAGAATTGTGCCAGTTTTTTTTAAAGCAAACTTTAACTTTTTCAATTCCGGAGCAAATCGTCATTGTTGGAAAAACTGCGGTTACGGCTATAAACAGGATATTTGTGGGTAAAAATTACTCGTGCAATTATCGGAACGGCATCGCTTTTTTTCAATGTAGGTACTATACATATACCAAAACTATTGAAATTGTTGCACTAATCAGAGTTATTTGTCTTTACGATAAGAATATTGTGAATCGTGTAACGACGATTAAGAGTTCACAAGAATTACTAAATTCGCAATTAAAAGATAGGCATTCCGTACTATTTTCGATGGGAAAATACGTATATAAATCTTCCCTGCCACCTTGGCATTTTAGATTGCTACTTTCAAAAATATCTGTCTCAAAAACACAAAACAGGGTTGGATTGCTCAATAACTTGTGACGTATATACCGCAACACCACCTTTGTCGCTTCAAAAATAAATGCCACCACTAATTACACAGATATTTGCAATCTTCATTAATTAATTAAAGTCCGTCGCGGTGAATTACGCTCTAAAAATTAAAAATTATAGTTATTAGTCTTTATTATTCTCCGCGGTACAGAAATTAATTCAATGTCAAGATTACGAAGTCTAACAGTGCAGATAACAACGCAATGGAAGAAACCTTTACCCGATAAAGTCAGGTAAAGCCTCTTCTCGCGACTTGAACTCCACGCGTCGTCAACAAAAATAGTAGCTTCAAAATTCACAGATGTACCCAATTTCAAGCACCTTATCCGAACATCTCCACTCATTACTCGATTCCAGCCAGCAGCCAATTTTCCGGCAACCAAACAGTCCCAAGGATACACCACTCGACATTTCCCGCTTATCTCCGGCCTATTTCCCTACTCGCTTATATAGCCGTGCAGCGTCCCTTGCGGAAATCCTCGCCGTATCGGCCGCTTTATCGCGTCGCGAGTTTTTAATAATTTGCCGCGCGAGTCGGTCAGCGCTGCTTTTAGAAAATTGTTTTTTTTTTTTTCGGAAAGCGGCGATAAACCGCCGGATGGCTCATTGTTTATTGGCCGAGTGACGAGGGGAAAAACGGGTGTAACGTTAAAGCTCGCTTGTCGAGATTCGCTGATTGCGCTCTCCGTTATATTCGTACGATTGACGGGGAAAAAAAACTTGGATTGTCATTTTCGTCAAAAAGGCATTAATTCTTTGAGGAAAATTATTGTCGCTTCGAGCAAAGCGTTTTACATTTAATAGTTGTATACTTATGTAAGTGTACGGCTGAAAGACAGTTTGCTCATATATATATATATATATATGTACACGCCGACGCCGCATTTTTCAGCGCCTCCCGGATAACAGATTCGACAAACAGCGAATATCACGAGGCGGGTATACATATTTCTTAAAAAAACACGGCTCCACCGCTTTTCCCACGAGAGAAGCACGCAAAATTCTACCTCGACGCTTCGCCTATGTATTTACGATCCGCGAAACGAGACCGAACCATTTTTACTAAGCGGCTACAACCTTGATCGATAAGAGAACGCCGCCGGGAATGATAAGTGACCTTCTTACCAGCGTCTATTTTACAAGCGAAGATATCAGCGGGCCTAAAAACTGTTAAACGGCACGTTTCCTAACGATAAATCGGCCATCTCCGAAATATGTGTCACACTCGGGGAGAGCGAATGACGCAACGTGCTTTCTTCGTATAAAGCTGAAAAATCTCGCGGCGATACCCCTTCCGCATTATCAGGACTCTCGGCTCTCTCGCGAGACCGCCAGACTAAACAATGAAGAACCGCCCCGATAAAAAAAAAGGCCCCCGAGAGCTACTCCTCGGCGGCGGATCCGCGCGGCGATCGCCAACGAGATCGAGGAGCAGGTATATATCCGAGGCGCGCAGGTAGTTAACGCACCGACGTCGCGAGCCGAGAGGCGCGTAATTGCTAATTTAAGCGGGCGTAATGATAAATGTGTCGACTGGATTAGCATCCATTAACCTGCAGAAGAGGTGTAGCTACTCCTTTTTTTTTTCTTTTTCTTTCAGCGACGAAACGCTCTCGGGATATTCGCGACGTCGAATTTGCCGGCGATTCTTTAGCGCCCCGCGTTCGGAGGAGCGAGAGAGGCGAGAAAGATAAACGATAATGTCAAATATTGCGTCATCGCGGCGTGATCTTTGCTTCGGAAAGCGGCTGATTACATAGACCGGCTAAATGGCGATAACTCGCCGCGCGCGAAAAGTTCTCGCCGTTTGTGTGGGGGAATATATAACGGGGGGCTTCTTATAATGTGCCTCTCTTTTTTTTCTTGGTTTTTGCGCATCTCGCAGCTCGTTGTTCGGTCGCTCTTAATCGGTAAATTTAGATTAAAACTCCCGGCGGTCGTTCGCAAATACATTCTCTCTCCATTCTCTCCCAGACGCTTTTTATCCGCGTGAAATGACAGAAAAAAAACTCGGAGAGCATCACGTTCGAGTCCGATGCGCATAAATCCACCTTCGTCGACGAGAGCGAGCTTCGAATTCGATCGCTCGAAAAGCGGCGTCTGGTTATACTTTGTAAGCGTTTCGTAGGCAAGCCGCTGCAGGTAAGGCGAGCGTGCAATATGATTTTGTGAGGAGTCTTCTAAAAGTGAACGACGGTTTCATGGTATTAGAAGTATCTTCAGTATATTGGTTGTTTTGTTTGTTGAGCGGAAGTTTATTGGTAGCTAAATATTTTCGAGTTTTCTGATTTGGAGCTGTTGGAACAGGTGCGAGTGCATAGCGTTCGCGATTATTAAAAAAAAGTCTCGCTCTCATGACTTGTTGTCAAAGTATTTCAAAACACAGATTGCGGGCTCGATATTTTTGCGTGTGTGAGTTTGGCTCTTTTTTTTTGCAGTGTTTTAGATCGACTGCGACTGAAGAGGATTTTCAAATATTTGTTTTTTTATTTAAACTTCATTCTCGCGATAACGTCGCGTTACAGTTCTTTGTCGCATTTTCTCAAAGTGTCTCAAATAAATTTATGCGATATCGACCACAAGATTTATTCATCGCTCGGCTTAATTGGTTTAAGGATGCAAATATTGCAATTCGCATTGCAGAAATTAGAGATTTAAAGCTTTACAACTTTGTGGGTTTAATTGGCAATTTAGTTAAAAGTGGATGCCGCAAAAGACGCCTGATTAAAAATAAGCTTTCGTTTCTCAATATCGAAAGCGATATTCTACCATCGGTACGGGTAAATTCAAAAAATTGTTTCTTCGCGACACAAACAAAATTAGCCGCTGCTGCTCGGCCAAAACAATGAGAGAGAAAAGAGGAAAGCCATTAATCTGCATCTGGCCGGCGTCCAACGTCAAATAAACGAAAACTCGCGAAAACTACATCTCGAGTATAGCAATTAAGCTTTTTCGATTCCACGCGGCACAGTCATTACCGATTAAATGCTCAAACTACTCGCATTATACTCCAGCCACTGCAGTCTATTCCGGTCTCTTTCGAAGTACCAATAATTTCTGCTCTTACGATCCTCCGCTTTCTACCTCCCCGTCTAAAACCGTAATAAGCGCCGCGCGGCGAAAAACTCCACGCTCGCTCGACGAAAATATACCGTCGCAAAAACTCCGTCTCTCTCTCTCTCTCTCTCTCGCGTTTTCCTCGCGGCGAGCAATTACAATACACACAGGTATACGTATCGATAAGAGTCGTCATTAAAAACCGGCCGCCGCTCTCGAGGCTTCAATGGCTCTCCCGGATAGATCGGCGCAACGACTCGCGCGCGGCTTTTCAAAACAAACCGCCGTTCGAGCGAGCTGTTATTGTTCCCCCGAGGCACACAAAGTAGACCCGTCTCGCGCCGCGAGGAAATCCGCGAGCCGGCGCCGATCAGCTGTTCCTTGCTCGAAAGACCGAGAGAGAGAGAGAGCCTCCTAAAAATATAACTTTAGCACCGTCTCGCCGGGGGAGCAGCGCGGACTGACCCCTTCCGACGCCGGAATATGTTATGTGTATCCACGCACTCGCGTACCGTTACTCCCCGATCGCCTAATTCTTTTTAGCATTCCCCACCGACGTGTATCGCTTCGTAAGAAAAAAAAAAAACAGTACTCACCAAGGTGTTCTGGTACCCGAGCCCGTAGTCCTCGTCCTCGCTGGTGATCGCCATCCTGGCCTCTTCTGTCTCTCTGTCACCCGCGGAATCTCCGTCTTGCAATCTTCCCCTTGGTCCTCCGGTCCCTCTTACTCCATAATCCTCCCCGTCCGTGCGCTCCAACTGACTTCGCGGCCGTTCGCTGTGAGGAGAGCGCTTGCGCTCGTTCGCGCCCGTTCGCGCCTCGTCTCCCGTTCGCCGGAGAATGGTGTGTAGCGTGCCTCGCCGGCCGGGCAGCCGATGCCGCGGAGCGGAGCGCGGAGAGCTTTGACGTCACCGCAGCGCGCAGCACACCGCGAGCCTCGAGCGCCGTAGTGTCGAAATCGAGACTCGGACGCGAGCCGCCACGCGGGGCCTCACCACGGCTCCTTATCGCGAGAGGCGGCGATCAAGGCGAGAGTCTTCTTCCGCGCTTTTTTCCCCGCTGTCGGGTGTCGATCGGCTGCCGGGGGAGGTGAGGATCGGCCGCTGAAATATCGTGATGTGCGCCGGTTATATAGTTCGTGTGTTTGGATCGGTGTCGAGGGGGGATATCGGGAGTGCGAGGGATTTAGGGGGCTCTGCGGGTGTTTGTGTGTTTTTCGCTGGATGCCCGGATAAATATTGGCGCGCGACAAATAAGCGTTTCGTAACAGGGAATTTTCAGCTGAGGCGGAGATAATAAGAGAGAGGAAACGCGAATAATAATGCTTTTAGATATACAGACGGGTTCGAGGAGTTCATTATTTTATTAATGTTTAGATAATACACGTGTGTGCCAAAGTACAGTGATCGAACGCTAAATATTTTTCTGTACGCGCGATCTCGAAGCGCGTCGCGAGGCAAGGAAATCTATTGTAATCGACGGGACGGAGAAAATTACACGCGAACGTATATATTTTTCTGAAAGCGCTTTTAAATGAAACCAAAATAAAGAGCCGCGCTAAAACTTGTTTATTCGCTTGAGCGAGGCATTAACCTACAAAGCCGACGATAAGCCTTCCAAAGTTTATTCGTCCTTATAAAAAGGCATTGTTTTCGAGAGACTCGCGCCGAAAAGCTGTAAAATACTCAAAGTACATACACCCGCGGGTTCGTACGGCGATTATTGCCTTTGTGAATCATCTGCGCGCGCATAAAAATCCGACTTTTTCTAACGAGTGCATTTCGCGATAAAAACACTTTCTTGTCGAGTCCGATTCGAACTGAATCTTATCGAATCCGACGGACATATTTTCGTTCGAAACGAGTGGAATCGCATCCAGCGAGTATAATGGTTTGAAGCTAAAAAATATTCAAACGTTCGGCTTTGAAATATTCAAAAATTCGATTGTTCTACTTACTGCCGTCGACAAATTTAACAAAACTGCGAGAATTCAAAACCAGCCAAAAAAAAAAAAAAGAAGCAATCGCGTACCTTCCGTTCCCTGCCTCCTCAAATCTCCTCTCCCTCCGCCGCAACCGAAAAAAAGCCAAAAAAAAGTCCAGCGCCCGAAAAAGAAAGAAGATTACCAGCGAAAAGAAAAAAAAAGACGGAAAAAGCTGCAAGCCGCGATCGTCGATCGGCGGCGATCGAGCAGTGCGTCGACCGTTCGGCGCGCGGCTCCCGACTCGACTGGCACTTAAGGTGCACGCGTGCCGTGGAGGAGGCGCCTCGGCACTGTGTATCGAAAGAGAAGGAAGAGGCGGCACGTCGCTGCCCTCGAGATTTCTGCGCTTTCCGCGGCTAATACACATATTACATTCGACGGGGGGAAAAATGGATTCCCCGAGAGCTTTGAGGTGGTTTACTCGAAAAGGGGGGTTTGCCGCCTGTTGCGCAACGAGGAGATCTGGTGCTTTTTTGCCGGAGACGCCGAATATTACTCACGCTTTGATTTTATTGGTTTTGGGAGGTAATGGCAGCTGCAGGCAATTGGCTTTTTTTGCGGGGTTTTTGCGCGCCGAGCTTTGGACGGATCGATTAAGTTGGAGGATGAGGATTATGATTTTTGAGAAACTTTAATTTTCAGCTGCACAATTACGATAATGGGTTTTTTGGACGTGTAATTTTGAGAGAATTTTTTTATTTTGCACTTGATAATATGCGTCAAGAAGTAATTTAAAATTTTCTGCCTTGCACTAAAGGAAACCATCTTTATGCATATTGTAAGCTTGATAATTGAAATTCACGCTAATATACTTTGAATCTAGATAAAACTAGACGGTTTCGTACTTGATTTTTCTGTGATTACATTATATGCCATTTTTAATTTTCAGATCAGCCTTCACCTCCTTAATGTTGGATGACTGTCGAAAAGTATAATAATGTTTTCTGCATAATATTAAGTAATATTGAAAAATTTCAGTTTAGTATCGCCATTTTATTAACGTCAAACGTAAATGGCTTTAATTCTTTACGTAAGCTCCAAATAAATTTAATAATATAATTTGCAATTGTGAACTACCGAGTAAAATAAAATGATGTATTACGTAAAGCCAGAGCAAGGACTTGAGATATATTCTACGAAATTTTTAATTACTTAATGTTTGTATTATTACATTTTATTGAAACAAGGAATTTAGAATTAAATGTATCGGATGTATTCTGTATATCTATTTTATGTCGAATAACAAAGCAACTTCTTAAACTTTCAAAAATATTAAAAAAAAACTTACTATTACAGTTGTCGAAATACATATTAAATTTATAATAAATACAGTTTTGTTAAGAACCTTTAGGCATTGAAAAATTTAGATAAAGTAAAATGTCTACATAATAACAAACTTGTGAGTTTTATCATTTTAATTTTTGTTTTTTATTTTTAATTCTATATAAAGAATGCAGATGATTACTTACATACTTACCGAAATTATGTAATTATTTTTGGTTACGAAATCAACGATTACCTATTATTCAGTATCTTTTAAAGTATGACGAAACTGGTGTTGACTTTTTTTACCATATTTTTTTCGCGTCTAAAGAGTCGCACAAATGTTTTTAACTTTTTTTTTTGTTTGACTCAGATAGACAACAAAGATTCCCAGTATGTCTCAGTTAAGGAGTAAAGCATCAGAGTCTATAGCAGATTGGATCAATTAGTTCTTTCGAATGCAAACAATTTCTTGATTCAGAGGATTTTTAAATCGAAGGTTTCTTAAATCCAATTTCACAGATTGACGAATAAAAGTTAGAGAATAATGAGTCAACTCCAATTCAACTTTTTCATTCATGATTAAGAAAGAGGCTATTCTTGAAACGCGATGTAGAGACAAACCGAAATAAACACTTTGCTTCTGTCTTTCAGTCATGTTTCTACAATAAATGCAGCGCCTGCAGCTACATCCACCTAATAACTTAAAAAATGTATTTGCATTTATAATATAAATATATAAATATCGTATGAATTAGAAATTCCGATATTTATCGTTCAAATTCTACAGGCTATGAATTTAGCGAAGTGTCAAGATTCTTTAGAATTATGGTTGCGGTTTAGTCAATTCATAGGGTTCAAGATATATGTATAAATTTACGAGATCGAATGATAATCTCGCATGACACAAACATCCTCATATGGCAAAATTGTTTGAATCAAAAACTTGTTTATGCTGCGTTAGACATGTTAAAGAATTAAAATTTTAAAATAGTTACATTTAATAGTGTCATTTTCAGGCTCAGGAAGTTTTGAAATAATTGAAGCATAAATCCCGAATTGTATTCAACAATGCTAAAATTTAAAATAATTATTATAAACTTATTAAACCTTAAATTTAAATAAAAAGCCCTTATATTCCTAATATTATGTATATTTTTGTAAAAATTAGGCTCATTCTTTTTTTTCTCAAGGAGAACCCCGCAAAGTAAAGTACAGTAAGAAATAACATCACACCGCATTCTACAGTTTCAATTATCTCAATGAAATTACAAGAAGGAAGTAATGCAGGAATCTGCGTCGGTAACAATACACTCGCATATGCTATTAGTTACATACTTACGTTACTTCTATTCAAAGAAGCATACCTTGCGATAAAAAAGTAATTTTATTCATTAAAAAAAAAACAGTCAAAGCGTAAAGCTAGGTTAAATGAAAATACGCTTTTCGCAAAATGAAAAAGGTATTTTTTTACATCTTCACTTTACGAAATTAAACGTTCATAACTATTAGCTACCTAAATGTATCATGGAACCCATAGCAATTTCCACTCGACTATTTCAACTTCGCAGCAGGTTCGTGTTTCATCTTCCAGCGAGCACATTGTGAACATTAGCCGCACATTTGCCAGCGCAACAAAACATTATCTCTCTTCGCACTGATAACTGTAATTAAAATTTTACGATTCAAAGACTTTTATTGCCTCTATATTTAATCGCCGCACAACACCGTAAGAAAATTCGACCAAGAAACGCCTTCGTTACTTGGAAAATTGTGAATTCACTGATACACCGGCAAAGCCCAAAGGGGTGACTGATTGCAACAGATGCGCTTCAAATGAAAAAGCAATATTTAGAGGCAGCCACGGATCCCCACTCGGCTGTGATTCGATCGATACTTTAAATTTAGATTCGAATAAGATTAGATACAGTAAATCCACTGCTATATAAAGATTTCCTGAAATTCGTAACATTGTATTAGCAATATTTACTAATTAGTATGTATGTACGAGAATACCATAAAATTCCTGTGTACAAACAACCTCAACTTACCTGTTAATTAAGCAATTTTTCGTCGTAGATATTTGCTTAATCTAAAATACATAACCGATTGCAAGAAATTAATCTAATTTCATTGATGACTTGTAATTAACTACTTGCTAAGAAATCGTTTTGGACAAAACTGAAAACTATGACTATTTAAAAAAATTTGGATTCTGCTTATTATATTATTGTATTGTAATTAAAATAACTCACAACTTAATAAATATTCATATTTTTATTAAAATTACTCAATCACAAAACAATTGATTTTTAGTGTTATTTAAAAATCATTTGAAACATCAAATTTCAGAAAATATATTTGTTACAATTTATGAACGACACGAATTATTCGCCATTTATATAAGTAGTACAAAATACATTAATCTTTTTAATAGAATAGAAAGAGTATACTATATATTAAATATCATTATCAACCGTACAAGTATCGAAAATGCGACGTCAATAAAAGGCGTCAATAGTCGAAATTTACAAAATCGACGGAATAATTGTTATCGATAGATACAGACAAGATGCCTGACACATTAAATAACATTTAAATTTTTTTACAGGAAGGCCACTGTTACTTAATACTGTACTTATTCTAACGTTTGTATAAACCAGTTAGAAAATATGTCTCAAAAATATGTAAGCTTTTTTACCAAGGATTGTCAACCAATAGTGATTAGACCTTATTGTCGTATTTGTGCTTTTAACCCAACTTTTATAGTCTTGTTGCGCATTAAATTACTTTCAATTTCCTGATGCGTTTCCTCCAGAGGGTGCTGGGGCAACAGAGTTTGAACTTGAACTTCCACTTGGCACAGTGGATGCTACAATTAATATTTTTTTGTCAAAATCTGCTTTCTAATTCCATTGGCAATTTTCTAATAATAAACAGAATTTGAAGTGTACTTACCAATAATAATAATTAGAATGACAGCAATAATAATGCCAATAATGATCATCATTTTAAGGTTTTTCCACCAGTACTTTCTTTTTAATTTGCCTGCTTGTTGCTCGAACTGTGCAGCTCCCATTTGAAGTGCATCAGCTCTATTGTCGAGTTCTGATAGTTTTTGGTCCCTTTCCAAAACCTTGTCTACGTTGACTTTCATTATTCCAACAACTTCATCGACCTTGGCTTGTGTCTGTTGCAATTTTTTATTGGATATAGATGGTTGTGCATTGGATCTCGCACCCAAATCTCCATCTCCAGAGTAACTTCCACCGTCCATTTTGATTCTAAAAATTCAAATACAGTTGAATAAGAATAACTGAATACATTTACTTGTTTTAAAAAATACAATAAAAAGTTATTTACAATTCGTAAGAATATGACATAGTAGATGAATATGCAAGTAGTTTAGAATTTCAATAAATATATCAAAACAAGCCAAGCTTATCAAGACACTGTTGATAAGAAGATAAGACTTTTAGAACAATAAGATGAAAGTCCTCAGCTCCTTGCAATACGTTAATTAGTCATTCAAGGCAAAGCCTTGATTTCTTGTTACGCTGGACCGTCTTAAAGCTTAATGAACCGTTAATAGAAGTGACGATTTCAAAGGAACACGCCCATAACCTCAAAAATCGAACGCAAACCAGACTTTCCAAAATCTACCACCCACAAGACCTCGAAAACTATAACTCTATTGTCGGCATATGTAAAATGTCGGCTGCCACGCGTGAAAAATAAACGGTAGCCCGAAACGCGTACGAATAATCATAACGGTCGCCGAGTACGTTTCTGCGCTGCCAAACTCCACTGGTCAAGAAACTACATTGTCCGACGAGTTTCCTCAGCGCAATCTTAGCTCGAGAATTCGGTCTCGAATCCGGACTACGACAGTTTCGCTCGGTACTTACGTTTTCGGATGTGCTTCTGCCAGAAACGTTCAGGAATTGTGCGTAATCGACGTCAGTTTATTTTCAGGATCCGCGCCGATGACGAGTCACTCGGAAGGCACACTCACACTACATACACACTGCACACTCTGGTTCCGCTTAGTGGTGCCATCACTCTGTCCTTCTCGAAGCGATTTAAAGATGGCGGCAAGCTCTGTGACGTCACACTGACTGGCTGACTTTTTTTTATAATTTGAGTGATGCGAAAAAACCCACCGAGACAACTAGTCAAGGTCTGCAATTCTGGAAAAAACTAGATGTGCTTTATGAGTTATTTAACGAAAAATTGCGTTCTGCAAATGCTTTTATCGTGTTTAAATATAAATTTATGCTCAATCGATCAGTAAGCGGAAATGTTTTATTTAAATTTATTAATTATATATATTGACAGGAATAAAAATTTTCTAAATAATGTAGTTTTACTCGTGTCACAGCTAAGATATTATATTTCAGATTATATAATTGTAATAAATTAAAGCAGTAAAAAAATTTTCAAAAATTTAAATGTAATCTAAAGCGCTTGCTGGGCAAAGTAATAAGCACAATATATCAGTGTCGGCATCTTCAGATTCGTATATTCGAAAGCGAAATGCACATTTCTTACCAATTGCTGATAATTCAGCAAGCATAATTATTACGCAATTGCAATTGCAACATTTATATTAGTTGTGTTATTATTAGATATTTAAAAGTAAATACTCATTGATTTCGGAAAAGGTGATAAATATATAGTTATGTTGTATCTTTGAAAAAATTATCTTTAAAAATAAAATTTTCATTCAAGAAATGCCACATGCGAAAAAGCTCCATAAAATATACATATATATATATATATATTATGTTCATGCATGCTTTCTTAAAACTTCTCACGTGCTTTTTTCTATAGATCGATCGCAATTAATTTTACCACATTTTTATCCTTTTAGCAGTGTTTGCTAGTCGCATAATAACAAGTGTTTTACACAATTTTTATTATTTATTATTTACTGTTTAAAATATGTTTAATATTTAAAAATATTTTACAAACTAAATTGAAATGATTCTAATGGCAACACGAGCAAAAATATCATTGACAATGTACATTGGCTTGCCGACCAATTTTACTCTTATTCGGGATTTTATTCTGGTGCTGCAGATTGATGGCTGGCACTCAAAAATTCAAAAGGGTGCAGCCGATGCATTTTAAATGGAAAAGCAATATTTAGGTAGCAAAGATCCTCAATCGACAGTGAATTGATAGATATTTCAAATTTAAATTTGAGTATGATTAGATAATAAATTTTCTACAAGATTGCTGTAAATGCTGAAATTCTTAATTTTTAATTAAGATTTGAATTATGGTTAATAATAACATTATTATTTTGTAATTAAAATAACTCACAATTTAACGATTATTTGTATTTTTATTAAAATTACTCAGTAGAAAATACATTTTTACAAAATACTATTTTTGTAATAGAAATAAAGATTATATTAATGTTATTAAACGATATGTTGTTTTTATCTACGTACGAAAAGGCAGTGAACCGTAGAAAAATTAAAGTTCCTCCTAGAGGAACCTTTGTGATAGTAATTTTTGAAGTTTTTGAAAACACGCTGTGTATGAAACGGACACAAAGCATTTTCAAAAGTTTAAAAGTACCTATAATTTAGTCTAACTATAAGGATTCATTTTTTTTCTAAAATTTCTTGAATGGCTATTTCTTAGCGAATAATCGGTCTTCTTCAATGATTGACCTCTTACATTTTCTTCGTCTTTTACTAAATTTTATGTACTCGTTTTTATTTTGTAACAATTTTAAATTATACAGAGTATCATATTCTGTTCGTCATATTTTTTCCTACTTCATATTTCAACTATTATTATACGAACGATAAATTAGTTTGCAGGAAGCTGCGTGTCAATGAATTGGCAGCGATTTTTTAACAAATACCAACAATAATGCCAATAATGATCACCAACATTTAAGATTTTTCCACGAGTTTTTTTTTGATGCTTTTTTGAACTGTTCAGCTCCCGTTGGGAGCGCGTCAACTCTCTTTTCGAGTTCTGATATTTGTCCTTCCCTATCCAAAACCTTGTCTCTCAAAACTTGCATTCCGCTCACAAGTTTATCCACGTCCGCTTGTATTTGTTGCACTTCTTTACTGGATATAGACGGTTGTGCATTGGATTTCGCACCCAAGTCTCCATCTCCAGAGCAGCTTTCACGATCCATTTTAATTCTAAAAGTTCAAATACAATTGAATAAAAATAAATAAATACATTTACTTGTTTCTAAAAATGTAACAGAAAGTTATTTACATTTCTTAAGAATATGACATAGTAAAAGAATATGCAAGTAGTTTAGAATTTCAATAAATATATCAAAAAGCAAAAGCACTAAGCCCAAGCTTATCAAGACACTGTTGATAAAAAGAATATAAGACTTTTAAAACCATAAGATAAAAGTCCTCTCAACTCCTTTTAATACGTTTATTAGTTATTCAAGGTAAAGTCTTAATTTTTTATTCTGGTGCATTAATGAATCATTAATAGAAGTGACGAATTCAATGGAAACGCCCTTAACCTCAAAAATCGAAAGCAATCCCGGCTTTCCTAAACGCACCAGCCACCAGATCTTAAAAACTATAACTCGATCTATATCGATTGTCGGCATTTTTAAAATGTCTGTTGCCACGCGTGAAAAATAAACGGTAAGTAGCCCAAAACAAAGAGCGTATAAACAATCATGACGTCGATGCACGAGTACATTTCTACGCTGATAAACTTCACTGGTCGAGAAACTATGTCCGACGATTTTCCTCAGCACAATCTTTATAGCTCGAGAATTCGGTCTCGAATTCGCACTACGGCAGTTTCGCTCGGTACTTACGTTTTCGATGTGCTTCTCCCAGAAACGTTCAGGAATTGTGTGTAATCGACGTCCGTTTATTTTCAATATCCGCGCCGATGACGAGTTACTCGGAAGGCACACTCGCTCGGAGCAATTTAAAGATAACGCCGCAATGGCAAACTCTGTTCGTCACACTGACTGGCTGACTTTTTTATAATTTGAGTGATGCGAAAAAAGTTAGATGGTGCTTTATGAGTTGTTTCATGAAAAATTGAGTTCTGTAAATTCTTGTATCTTTTTTAAGTATAAATTTATGCTACATCGATCAGTAAACGGAAATGTTTATTTAAATTTATTAATTATATTGACAGAAATAAAAATGTCCTAAATAATATGATTTTATTCATCGATAGGATATTATATTTCAAATTATATAATCGAAATAAATTAAGTAGTAAAAAAATTTCAAGAATGTTTAAATGTGTAATCTAAAGTGCTTGTTGAGCAGAGTAAGCACAATATCAGTGTCGGCATCTTCAGATTCGCGAGATGTATTCGAAAACGAAATGCACATTTTTTACCAATTGATGATAATTCAGTAAGCATTAGTACTCAATTGCAATTGCAATAACAGTTGCCTCATTAGGTATGTAAAAGGAAATACTCATTGATTTCGGAAAAAGTGACAAATTTATATAGTTATCTTGTATCTTTGAAAATATTAAAAATAAAATTTTAAAAATAAAATTTTTATTCAAGATATGCCATATACCAAAAAGCTCAATAAAGTACATATACATAAATTATGTTCCTGCATGTTTTCTTAAAAATTTCTCACGTGCTTCTTTCTATACATCACAATGGTATTACACTTTTATCCTTTTAGAAATCTCTAGATCTCTTCTTTAAATATCTTTAATTTTTAAAAATATTTTACAAATTATAAATTGAAATCATTCTAACTGCAAGATACAAGCGAAAATATCTTTACAAATATGTATAGTTATATTTCCATTCTCAAAATAAAAAGGAATTAACGTTCATCGTTAGAGTCACCACTAGATGGCAAATATGTAAATTTAGAGTTCCTACAATTAAACTAGTCATTTTGAGTACATAAGTTTTCGCATTGAATATCATAATTTCGAACATTTGGTTCCTTTATTGATTACGTATGGCGCAGGAGTTGCTGTCACTACCTAATGATAAGTTAAGCAATAACGTTTAAGTGAACACTTATTGCATTCTGCTTAAAAATTTGGCTTTATTATTTTTTTCTAAAAACTTTTTGACTGTGTGTTATAAAACACAATATCTTGCAACATTTGCTGATAAATCGGTAGAATGTTCTTTAATGTTTCCTTTCTATTTTGGAGGATATAAATTGTAACCGTGCACTTTGCACGTTTACAAGTATTAAACTCGTTCGAAAAGGGCTGCCTAAAAGCCGATGCTCGGCGCAGCTTAGAAACCCTAGGGAAAGATTAGGAATTAGTGCTTAGGCGAAGAGGG